>JAFFZH010007064.1:0-32972 GCA_018420115.1 Euura saliciscinereae
TGTACTTTTGTACGTAATAATTCACATGAACTTTTTCAGTAGGGTAGTTGAAATCTGACATTAGATTAGATCTCGGAGTTCGAGAACAGCTCCTCTAATTAAGTTGTACAGTCAATTAATCACACTGTCTGAATAGATTAAATAACGGTCTAATAGTCGTATTAAGGATCCCTAAATATTCAGATCAGCAGCCTATATACTATACTTTTTGCATAAAAAAATGGACTGAAGCCTTCAAGTCTCTTGATTTTCAAAATACTCTATAAAGATTTATCTCACAATTATCAGTCTATTCCTTATCGATACAGCGTCAAAGTTGGTTAAATTCAGGCTTATCGTGGGCTTCGCGATATCAGAGTTCCCGAAAAATCGAATTATTCAAGATCCGTCTAAGGTTCGCGGAAAATTCCCTCCGTGTTTCTGACAAAGTGCCTGGAGAATTATCAGTTCTACGTTTGCGTGGACAATCTTCATTCGGTTAATAATTAATAGAAACTCCCGCCAGATATGATCGGCGAGACACAGCTAGGTTGATAGGTGACCGATAACAAATGGCATAGAACCCGACACGACCGCGACGGGTCGGACCTAGTCGACGCCACCCATTACCGCCAACAGGATCGATCGGCTGTCTGCCACATTCAATTTTTTATTCCCTCCCCCTTTTTGTTGTATTGCAATCGTTGAGCTGGTTCGCGCTCTTGCACAAACCCCACTAGATTTATCGGCTCTTTGTTCCGCACAATTCACAAAGGGAAACGGGAAAAACTATCCGGGTCCTAGAAGGGTCCTAGTCAATTTATACACTGGGAGCTGACCACGAATTGAATTCCGTACATAATCTAGTGGACGCATATCTAAACTTGGAATCGTATGCAAAAATTACCAGCAATGTACTACATATTTTAAAACCGCACCCCGGGAGCGACTAATCGCCAATTTACCTACTTGAATTTAACAAACAGGCAGACCCTCGTACTGAGAACGTGTTCGATTTATAAAGTAGGTTCTTGCGCTTGAGCTGACGAGCTGGGATAAAATTGCGTACCGAAAAACAAATTCGGAAAGAAAGAAAAAGAAAATAGAATTGATGACAAAAATGTAATAGTTTGTCATTAATTGTCGTATAAAACGAACTACTAACCCAAATTTTGGCACACTGTGAAAAACGTTAGTTGTAAACTTCCAACAATGTGTCGGAAGTTTTATTCACGTCAAAAAATGGTACAACAGTTTCCCCTATAGGATTAAGGGGTCTAGCCACCCTGGCCGCTCCGAAAATGGGTATACTTTTTAAAAATTCATGAACTCGAAAGCATAGAACGGAATATGTTTATTTTTTAACACAAGGTATGAAACGGCTTTAAGAATGCCTAAAATGAATTTGATAAAAAAATATTCAAGAATGGCGGCGCTGCAGAAATTTTCGCGGATTATCTTAAAACTACATTTTCGTTCTATACTTTCGAGTTTATGAATTTTTAAAAAAGTCTCCACAATATTACTGCAGTGTTTAAGACTTCCTTGAAATTATTTTTTCAGGTGTTAAAGGCTTGCTTCAACTAATTCAACTTACCACGAAGGGATTTCTTCGATGTGATTAGCGGTAATTATGTGACAAATTGTTCGTACACTTGTCGAATGCCAAATGCCAATATAAACCATTACCCAGCGAATGTTGGGGCCGGGTTTAATCGAACGGCAATTAAACCTTATTGAAACCTCTCGACGAAGATCTTGTCGTTGGCGCTATTAATAATATCGGCAGCGTTGACCCGCTGATGCGTTAAATTAATTTTTCATTGGTTCCATCACCTCGACCTAGGCTGTGACTATATCCAGCCTCGGGGTACGACGAAGCGTTATGACCGATAATTTATCGCGAGTTTTGAAGAGCTGAAGAACTCTATTAAAATTCTTCGAATTCGTTGGTACCTACAACGCGGACCGAACCCCGCGTGTTCTTTGTTAGTCAATCAGCAATTAGTGCGCTGAATAAACGTGGTGAGTTTCCCCCAAATTAACGGTCGCCCGTGTCGGACGTCCTTAGAGTATTTCGTAGCCAATTACAAGTCAGCGGTGAAGTTGTCGAACTGGGTCATAAATGGAAAGTGGAACTGATTCGAGTTTTTAATTTCACGAATACAAAGATAACCGCCGGCTTCGACGGGTACGAAATTTTTTCCCTTTGAATTAAACAGCGAACATGAATATTTCAGACTTCCAGTTCAGAAGTTCGCGGATTACAAAGGCTTCGCGTTTGTTTCCTCGAGTCGGAGAGTCGAACAACGATCAAAGCCTCCTCAGAAAATATACGGTACACATCGGTGTTGAACACTTTTTGATAATCATCGATTCTTGAGTGTACAAAAATGGGGCTTGTAATGGGATTTTTTTTCCACGTGGGTTAAGCGCTCGAAAGCGTCTCCGTCAACTCCATTTCGTGGAAAATGATTTTTCGCGAAAACAGCTTCCGCTTTTCACCGTCACTACATTATCCAACGTAATGAGAGGCTGGAAAACCGTAGCACGAGCGTACATATAAGCCCTTGGAACAGATTTAGCATGGCAACTGAAATTGCGGAAACGTTCTGAAGGATTGGAACGAAAAGGTTTTCCGAATAATACTATTGGTTGAAGCCAAAGCAGCTTAGCAAAGAGCTTTGACACGATTAGAAGCTTCAAAAGGAGTCCTGTACCTCAATCCAGTCGGAATATACCGGCAAGACACATTTTTTTTAATTTCGATCGAATGGATTTTTTACAAAACGTTATCGCACAGGCTCCTCTTCGATGGTCCGCGACATATCTCGAAATTGGAGACGTCGAGATCAAATTTTGGCTTTTCTTCGGTGTGTCACTTGGAAGGAACTGTATTGAATTTTCTATCGAATCACATGCGGCGTTCGGTAGCTCTTTTTTCTGTTTCCACGTGCCGCGATGTCGCCCGCTTTTCTTGTTTCACAATCAGAGAGATCCTGAAGGATTCATTGCCATCATGAAAGAGATAGTACCTTCAACAGCTCTTTAATGTCGTCGTTATTTGAGTGAGCTGTGAACCAAGGCATTCACGTTGATCATCAAACCGAACATTTCTCGTCGAAAACTTTCGCTTGGTGAACCTTTCGAACAAAAGCTTTCCCTATTTGAGAAGAAAGGAATTCAAGCCTCCTGGAAATGGTAACAAAAACTTTTCCGTCTCTCAAGGAAAATTGCGAGAGAGCGAAATTCAGCCTTGTTCAAACCCCTCGCATGTTTTCAATTCCTGGATTAGGTGTTATCGACGACTTGTCAATTTTTTTTTTTTACCAGTCATAACGAGGCGTGCGAGATTTTTGGGCAATCTGAAAACAATAAAAGCTCCCGTCGGAGGTCGAATTTGTAGCCTGCCTCTGCGAGGGGCTCGAAGTTATGTGACGAAATGTGATACGGAGTGTCCCCGATGGGGAAAAATAGCGTGACGTAATGTCTGAATAGCTCCAAGGTCCTGGGGGGTGAACCGTGTATATCACATGGAAATTTTTACCTTAACAAATATAGGTATAAAAATAAATGCAAAACGTAGTCGCGAGGGACGTTCCAGAGTTCTACTCGCTATGAAAAAGCTGTATACATATATTCGAAAGGTACGAGAGGAAAGAAACGGAGAGAGTGATGGAAAAAAAGAGGACAAACCGTCGCAAAGAGCGAAAAAGATGGCGAAGAGGGTGATACTCACCGACATTTCTGAGGCTGGATGGTCAATGATTTCCAACTCCGTTTCTTGGTCGTCAACCATGACAGACACAGTCTTCTGGCCATATTCCTCGTCTGAAATAATACAAGAAAAAAGCAATAAAATTAAATCTTATAGATTCACAGGTGAAATGAATTTCGCTATAGTCGCAGATGGTTAACGTTTCTTTTTCTGGCTGTACCTACTGTATCGAGCTTCGAAAAACAAGCCGTGAAGCCCAAAGCCGAAAAAAATTGAACCTCACCGACTTTCTAGACTTGACACGAAGCATATATGCGAAACAAACATTGATTATTCAAAACGACAAACAGCATTCGTACATCGAATCTCACACGGATTTTTTTTTAATTTCAGGGCGAAACTAGTCATTTGACAGTGAGTTCACATGGTGGCCACTATGAATAGTGAAAAAAAAAATCTATGACATTTCCTTGACTTTTCCTGACCAAAATTATGAATTTTTCCCTGACTGAAATTCGGACGAATTAGTGGTTATTCAAGTATGTAATGAATAATGCTGTGCATCGATGGTGGAAGAAAATAATTTTTGAGAATACTTTTTTATTTATACTTTATACAAGTTTTGCTACTATTTCCATTGATTGAGATTTCCGCGCGAGAAAGAGAAATAAATTGCTGGGGATCTTTTATTCTGTCTTGTTTTGTATCACCATAAAATTCCTTGGCTCTTTTCCGACTATTTGTCGGATTTCCTGACTTTTCCATGACTTCCCTGACCATTTTTAGAATTTCCTGACTTGTCCATGACTTCCTGGTTCTCTCTGACCAATGTCCACCATGATTTAGTCCATTCTTCGAATTCAGTAAAAAGGAAAGATATAAAAAATCAGATTATTCGGTTTTACATCGGAAGACTGTGAAACTGAATAACTTCTACAATCTTTAATAATTTGAGCTGTATCTCGGTGTGTAAGCTCAGTATGCAAAGACGCATTTAAAATGAAAATTGAAAAATGAAACTTGACAAAAGAAAAAAACATACGATGCGATGGGAAATCATTCTGAGGATGCGATTCGAAAGGAAATGAATATGTGAAGCTCTTCTAACAATAAGATGGATTTTTTTACGTATGAGATATGAAATTTGACGTGGATCAATTTCTCTTGTCAAGCACAGGAGGCAATTCCGTACTCTGATTTCGTATCCGAAAGTCAGGAAAGACGTTCCGAATTCCCATTTATATCAGCGTTCCTTTTCCTCAATTTTTAAATCTATCATGCAATCATACGACAGATAGGATATACGATATAAAAGCCCGCCTGTCAAATATCCGAGTTTCTGGTGTAATTTTCAAGGTAAAATACTCCGTATTCCTATATCGTTGATCATTAAATCTACGAAGAGGCTTAAGAGCAGTGTGTGACAAGGTGTGCAGATTTTCTGGAACTAACGAAAGTATAAATTTCTTTTCCGTCACTAAAATTCAAAGAATCTTTTCAAAGACTCTTTGTACGTTTTTGAAGAGCTTAGTCGAAGCTTAAATTTCCAGACGTGGGCATTTCGCCACCATCATAATTTGTTTATCTCGAGTTCAAGCACTGAAAGTGCTCACAAATCACAATAAAGTATCGCATGATGGTCACCCCGAACACGGTGAATAAATTAACCCAAATAGAAGTATATATCAGCTGCTGAACTAAACTAATTTATTCATAGATCATGATTAACCTAGACTGATTATGGATTCCAGTTCTCTGTATAACTCAGGACGATAATTAACTCTGTAGATATAAAATTCAAAGTTTTTGTATAAGTTCTCGATTCAAGGTAAGCCGCATGATTTGCAACTTTTTTCATTGTTCAGGGACCCTAGGTCTAAGCTCGACGACACCACCGTGCCGCAGACCCCTGAAGATCTTATTTCATCGTCAAGTACATTCGTCATTCTACACTGAGAGAAGACCAGGACAAGTAGTCATTTTTCAATCAATAGTTTCTGGCAGAACTGGGATACGTTACATGCCGCTCGGAACTTAAATTACAACTCGGCATCGCAATTATCGCTACTTGTAGAAATTACAACATATTTGGTAAGTTTTCAGATGAAAGCGTGTGATTTTATCTATTTTGAGACACTACCTCGTCCCAGTGTCGCGTGTATCGTAGACTCCCAAGGCTCGTAGATAAGTCACCTCGGATTTGAATTTTCCGAACAAGGTCTGAATTAGCAAGGTGCGATTCTATGACTACGGAAGGTGCTCAACAATCAACAAAATTACGAGGGAAGTAAACAACAAAGTCGATTCAAAAAGGCGACAAAAAAGCTCACTGAACACGATTCCTCCCTAAAAGTTTTCACACGATTTTAGGAACAAATTTCTTTCTGTCTATATGATGCACGAAATAAAATCTACCGGTGGACCAATTACAGTTTTTCTGGTCTCAAACTGTTCATTAAAGAGGCTTTTTCAAAACGAACAGGAAACTTTTTGATCCGATCAAAATTGTACCAGATATTCGTTATTTTCTAGAATAAAATAGTCTTTTTTTGTTTTTTTTTTCCGTACGTTACTACTTTCGTGATATCTCGAGTGAAGGTAAGTTTGTCCAAAACGTTATCTGTTCACTGTGAAAAGTCCTTTTTTTCACTGAACAGTTTTAGATCAGGAAAACTGAAATTGTTCAACATATGAAGATACAAATTTGTTCCTAAAATCGTGTAAAAACGTCTAAAAAATGGCTTCTTGGCAATTTTGCCTTTTTTGAAATTTCAAGGTGCATGTTCCCCTTTAAACGAGCTGTGGAAGTGGAAAATTCGTTGACCACTGTCGAAATTGAGAATTTTATCACACGCAAACTATATAATTCTTTCAATACTGCAATGAAATAGCCTTCACTAGTACCAGCTGATTTTGTTTTATTTAATTTCACCGAATGATTTCACAATCCAAATGCAACAAGAAAATATTGGGATTGACTGATGAATTTAAACTCAACTTCCAAATAGTCCCTACGAATCAGACCATACAGACTGTCCGTAGTTAAGACCGGTGTAAGCTCGTACATTTTGGTGGCATAGGGTACCTGATGACATCAATTACTCGTTACGGTCGCTCTGTGGTCTCGCTGGAAATTACGCCGACCCTTAATGCCTCTACAATTATACGACGATATTCATGGTGTCGTAGAATTCGAGGCACGACGTTACACGTGTTATTGGGGTCTGTACGAACTTGTACATGTGCATGAGGGCACTTGGACGGTGAGCCGTCTCGTCTTGACCGATTACAAGTCCCTCGGGAATAATTCTGTTACAATATTATGACCTAAATTACACAATTTTCATAGATGGTTGTGAGCTACGATCCGTTATCGTATCCCATTGTATGCGTTGAACGCGGACAGGAACAACTTCTGATGTTCTCAGCTGTGGCAGAAATAAGGCGAAGGGAGAAACGCGTTTCTCGAGTTGCCGCATCGAACCTTATTTCGCAAAACGAATAAAATACCCAGTATAACTTTTCCAGCGCAGACAGTTGCAAATGTATTTATTCACAGAAGGCGTCTATCTGTGAAAAAACTGTAGAAAATTGTTTCCGAAAGTCTTCACAGTCTGCAAAGGACGTCTGCTGCTAGCTGAAGAAACTTTTTACACACCATCCTCGTTCTTATCATACAAACCAGATTCTGGTCCGAGCTGAACTCTGTTTCCAAAAATATCTACGTTACCGCTGACGCAAAATGAAAAAAAAATTAAAAAATCGGTCAACGAGTACAAAAGTTTTCGCGGAAGCTGGAATCGCTTTACGCCCAAACAGCTGGTTGTGAAAGCCACGAGTGTTCACGAAGGGTGAAAAATATCAACCAACTTTGACCGTGACTTGGTTGACCTTATAAACCCACGCATGAGTTCGACGACCGTCAGACTTTTTTTATTTATTTTTTTTATCGAAAAGACCTCAATACTTCGGTACAGTTCCTTTTCAATCGAGGATTTGATATTCCCTGGTTGGTTTGTGTTTATCATGGAGGAAGGGGACTATGAAATTCATCTCCCCTATACGCAGTAAATCTGATCGCACATGATTGGAGGAAATAAAGCAAAATATGATAATCACGATATGGACAAAGGTGAGGTATTGAATATGATAGATTCTCTAGTATTGGTAGATTGCAAAGATTGTTGCGGAGACGGGACAGAGGAAAATATACTAAATGACAATGCGCAGATTACACTCCGACAGTGTGCTTTGTTTCGCGAGGTTCTCCTCAAAACAATTAAATGTTACCGAAAAGGCTGCAGGCTTTCACAATCAAACAATCCAACTCCCCTTTATGTACTTGAAATTGCACGGGTCACAGCCCAAGCACTCGCTCACTCACTCGATAGCTTTGTTTTTCATTGTTTCTATGTGAAGGTCGTTTGCGTAAATTTACGCAAGTACAGAAGCTGACTAAAAGCATCCTTGAACCTTGTAGTCTTTCTTCTTCACGATATGTGGCATTTTATACAACAATTATAAATCAGACCATTTTGTTTTCAGAACAAAGACAGAATTATTGTGATCACCCCGGGACTGAAATAGTATATTGTGTGACAAGGGACGAAAGTTGGCGATTGCAACGAGTGTGAAGTTTGCCGCCCGAGCGAAGCGAGTGCATGAAAATATGGGGTTGCATGGCAGTAGCGGGACAGAGCTTATCACCTAACCTCAAACTTCGTGTTAGACGCTGTTAGTTGTTTCGTCCCATGGAACAGGGATGAAAATGAATTGAAAACTCCCAAGGGACGAAAATCAACAAGATGGCGGACTGCGCATGCGCAAACCGTACCCTACAGTCCCGGCATGCAATCGGCCACTTTGCACGTGTTATAAAAAGTTTAATTTTCACTGGATATCCACGTTTTCAGATACAGCCGGTGATCAAATTATTGTCGGGAAGAAATCTCGAGAACGAAAATTGGGCTCAATCGACCCGGCTTTCCCAAACTCAGGACTGATTATCAAAATTATTTAAATTATTATGAGAATATTATGAATACCGTAATTGTAAAAAATATAATAAAAATGCCGACATCTGGAGAACTGATTAACAGATTTGAGTGAAATTTGCTATCGCATGGTTTTTGGGGTCGCTGATTACGAATCCGAAGTCAGTTGAGCAAAATTTCAATTTGGCGTATCCCAATGATGCTGTCGGAAAAAAAAAAACTAAAAACATTTGGATTTTGATGAAAATTGGTCCTCGAAGGTTTTTCGAACCGCTGATCAAGAATCTGTGGTCAGATTTTCAAAACGCAAAATAGCTGGAAAGATAAAGATTAACGGGATGATTAAAGGCTGGCTCATAGCCCTAACTCGGTTGATTTTTTTTTTCACTGGAACTTTTTTTTGTTCAACAACTTTGATAAGATCTCACACTATTAATTAAGTCTATTCAGCTCATCAAAATATTAAGTTGTCTGCTGCACGGATCCATTCAATTAGGACCGAGAATCTATTACGACGTGCGCCAAGCTTATACAAGAATATAGAGTTTGATTACGGCGTTTATTCGTTTCCAACTGAGGTGAAAATGAATGAAGCGTCAAAACAGTCAATTATTATCAATTATCTCGTCACCTTTTGTGTAGATTCTGAAAGATCTGTCATGAAGACAGAGAAATACTGGAGGAAGACGGATAACGATAACAACAACAACCGTTCTCTGCCAATTTAGGCGAACGCCGAGGGAGAAAATTAATTGAAGGAGAGTTAATTGATTAATTAAAATATCGCGCAATATCTCATCGTTCAAATTTCATCAAACTCGACTTTGTTCACACAGATGCGAATGTGGATTGTAAACATGAAATATCCCCAACTGCTCTATCTGTTATCAGAAAGTTACAGAATTCTGTGTACTGCAGCCAGGGATGAACAGGTGTGGTAAAAATGAATCATACTCCATAATCCATACTTGACCATCGACAATGAGCTGTTTGTGACTCTGGCTGTTGACTTTCGGTATTCGTCGTTTCTATGAAATCACGGCTACGTCGCAGACGCGTCGACTCATCTACTGATTTCGTAACGAGTCAACGAATATAAACCCAATTCCAATCATCAGCCGATGACACATTTATCCACAGACGGCGCATACCGTAGCTTTCTATACGAATCAGTGGTCTTTCGTCGCGGGGATGGAAAGTTGACAAACAAATTTATTCCATGCACCAAGTCATGCGAAAACGGAACGCGGTGAATCCGACAATAGAATTAAGCGAACAACAACCAGGGGATGTTCCGTGGCCTGAATTCAATATCCAGACACGTGGAATGCCTCTTGTGTCGAATGTTTTGTGAACAGCGTTTTTTTTACGTTCGCATTCAATTGAAATTTCATATCAACCCACTCGCTGGGAAAAATGTACGTGCACGTGGAAGCAAATAAGACCAGCTCATTGGTTGTCCTGCATGAATGATGTTGTTCTGGTATCAAATAACGAATACATCGATTGTCGATTCTGAAGGATCATGAATGACATCCAATGAAGCGGGTAGATTCTAGATCTCGGTATTCGCACGAGTTGGACCACCCTTGCTGCGAAGAAAATTGGGTCATTTGTAAAACCCGCAGAATCGAGAGCTCCGACTGTAACTTTGCCATTTTTTTGCTGTACCTTGAATTACATTCGTCCAAAATTGGTTCGAATATATCAAGAAATGGCGGCGCTACAGGTCACCTTTACTTTGATGGAAAAGCTGATAATTATCCTTATTCCTTAAAACCTGATAAATGAATAATGATTGAACAAAAAAAGAAAAAGTCGCCAATTAAGAAATTTAACTTGTATCGAAAAAATCTGACGCGAGATCGTATACAGGGTGTTTCAGATTTCGTGACGAATCTTTCACAGGGTCATTCGTGGTCGAAAATGGGATCAAAAGTTCCTCGGCCATTTTTTCGAAATTTTTTTATATCTGGACCAAACTTTTTTCTTCAATTTCTGTGGAATAGTGACATAAATTTCAGTCGCTTTTTTATTCCCATATTTTGCGATTGAATTTTCAATTAAATTTGTTTCAGTATCT
Source organism: Euura saliciscinereae (assembly GCA_018420115.1). Taxonomy (NCBI): domain Eukaryota; kingdom Metazoa; phylum Arthropoda; class Insecta; order Hymenoptera; family Tenthredinidae; genus Euura; species Euura saliciscinereae. The sequence goes on from JAFFZH010007064.1 coordinate 10,775, forward strand.
TTCTTTATTGCTTGAAAAATTCGAAGATTGAAAAAACAAAAGATTCAAGAAAATTATCTAAAAAAAAATAATGGCTAAACAACTTTCGATTACATTATTGAGTAGAAATTGAAGAAAAAAATATGGTCTTAATATTGAAAATAAGGGGAAAATTGAAAAATTGAAATCAAAAATAGTTTTTCGAAAAAATAAAAGATTCGTCGTGAATAATGAATCAGCCTGAATTTGTTTGGTAGTTCTGCAACAATTTCTTGAATGACCATAGGTCAAAGTATAAACTGAGAACCTTCATCCGATACTTTTGAAAGTCACGTAATTTTTGTAGTCATCAAGGATGATCTGGACGGTTGAGTTTCAGTATAGTTCAAGTTTTGACAGCTTCTACGATTTTGGTACTGTTTGTGACGTGAGGTTGAGAAATTGTTTATATAAAGGGGGAATCGAATCCCTCCTCAAACTCGAGACCTGACAACCCCGGCATTAGACCGAAGTCAAATATTCATACCGCAATCAATCTGACATCTGATGAAATGAAACCCGCGATAAACTCACCGAGGGATGCGTCATAGGCGCATATATACTCGCTGGTAGTAAATTGAGCGGTTAAAGCTGTTTTTCCAACTCCGGCTGCACCCAGCATCCCGACCTTGTAGGTCGCCACTCGTCCGTTGCTGTCATCCTCCTCTCCTTCCGTTCCTGACAGCTGAGACGCCGAGCTGTAGACAAAAGAACAAAAACGTAAACTCGACATCATGAATCGTCCGGACTGTAAAAAATCCTTTTAGTCTCAATCCCCTCACAAGCTACGTCTGACTCGTTGAAGATATGACTACTCAAACTGAACGGACAGAAAAAAAATCTCTGAACACTTTAACGCAGAGCTATAAAAATTCTGTACGAAAAAAAAAACTCGAGAAAAATTGAAGCTTTGCAGAAATAAATTCACCATAATTCGCATTATTTCATTGTCATTCAAATTCGTTCAATTCGAATTAATTCTTCAATTCTCTTTCATCTCTAACAATAAACGTTCTTTAAAATTAATTTGCGATATTTCCGAGGTTGATTCAAACCCGAATCCAAGTCCGGAATAATTCCGCTTAATTTCGCCTAATCTAAATCGATTCGATCTGATTCATTCAATTCACGTTTATTTGCATTCCCATAGTTTCCCTCGACTATCATAAGCTAAAGTCAAGTTTTTACTGAATACAATATAACGTTTTCGAAGAGAAGAGTCACAGAGTGCAATTACTGCTAATTATGTGACCGTTGAATTGATAGGACCGTGTCTTTACCCTAAACGTGGGAGTAACTTCGGGTCGTTGAATCGAATAACGTAAACAGCCAGCTTCGGTGGCGAGTTGATTAATGAAGTACCCCGAAAATTTAGGAGCGACCCTAGAGCGTATTTTCGCTTCACCAACTTTAACCCAGGGAGGTGAACCACTTCCGTGTGAAATACACGTGTCATAAAAATATTTCAGGTAAATATCGCGAGTGTGAGATTATTGAGAGCGAAAATATCTCCGTTGCACGCGAACCATGTGGTAGAGCCGGTTATCAAAAGCGCCCTTAGCGATGACCTGTTGAGATTTTTGGTGATTAATTACCCTCCCAGTGTTTCGATCTTTAACGCGTTTACTGATTTTTCGAGTAATTTGCTTCGGGTCGGTATATAATTATACCGGGGGACAGGTGACACTTCCCCCATGATTTGTAGTCTGTGTGCAGACACGTTGCGTGTGTTAAAAATCCTCGTATCACGTGTTCCACGTGGTACGTGAAGGATGATAAATAGCGTGTTTACACACCCATTGAATTCGTTACGCGCCAGCGAGCTTTCCGGGGATAATTCAAGTGTCGTGAAAGATCAGAGTTGAAATGACCACGGTGAATCAGGATACTTAATCCTCTTCTATTTTTAATATCCAGTAGAGTACCAGACGAACATGAGTTCAGACAGCCTACGTTTTAACCAACGTCGATAAATACGTGAAGGCTTTTTTTCACAGCGAATAGGTACCGAGTTTACTTGACATACGCGTAAACGGAATTATTTCAAATTGGATTTATGCTTTCAAATCGCAACTTAACGAACCGAAATACTCGCATAGTGAATTGGGTTCACCTGAAAGGGGAAAATTTCATTTTCATACGCTTGATACAAAAAATTGAAACCAGTCTGCAGCATTAAAAGAACATTTCGCTTTTTTAACGTTTTAATAAAATATGGATCGAAGTAATTACATTTTTCGGCAAGCTGTTGGGGACGAGGCAATGAGAAAATTACTGCAAATTAATGAGGAACCGTATTTTTTTAATCTGATTTCTCTGATCTGAGGAGTGATTTCATCATTCCACCGGTGAAAATGATACGAATTTTAAGACCTTTGATGATATAATCTGATCGTCGGGGCGAGGAGGTATTAATTTGTCATACAACAGCTGCGAAGCCGTTTTCACTATGGACGTTGAAGAAGACTGAAATCATTTCGGCGGTGTCTAAGTAGTCGTAAAAATGAATACAAGACTGAGATTAAATAATAATTCGAATGAGGGGAAAAAAGAAAGTTTTACGATTTTGCCCCCTGGATTATTATTACGACGCCCATATTTCTGAAAAAAAAAATTTATTCACTCCTTTGAATGCGTCTACGTAAATTGACGGATAAAAAGAAGTTGAAAAAAAGTGGAATAAAAAAATTCATCCATGAGTCGGGTTGATCCTCACTGACAATTTGATGGATTCCCTCGACTGGGTTTCTCATCGCTCCCATAACGGAATGATGAGAAAAAAACAAGCGAACAAGAGCGAGTAGACCGCGGTGCGAATCTTGACCCATTTCAAACCCTAGTCATACCCAATTTTCGAGCTATTCCCACAGAAAAGGATTTTATGTTATTACGAGGATAAAGATTCCAGACGATAAGCCTTGGGTACGAGGGTTTCGGCGAGGGCGGAGGATTATTAATAAAATAATTAAGAGGTTCATCTTCGATTGAACTCGGGTTGGAGAAAAAAAATAAAACAGGCGTTCACGTCTCCGACAGAAACGATGCTCAAAATTTGAATGAAAGGGAAGGGTGAATACCGTGCCTTTCCCCTTTCGCAAGGTTAATTCTCACGAAATTAGGCTCGTACCTTCGTGACAGGTAAAATGGCTAAAAATATCCCCTGAAACTTTGGCTCCGGGTTCTTTCCAGAACGAATTTACGATCCATATTCCCAGAGAACGGTGCCTCAACCAAAACGTATATAGGTCATAATATATCTCCGAGCTATAATGATCTGGAAGTCTGAAAGGTGAGTGGAGAGGACGTTCTATACCGGGCGAAACACAGGGTTGATGGGATCCGATAAAACCGCTGAATTCCCTCGGCTTTCTCAGTAAATAGTAAAGAGTTCGAGCATCTCTACCCTCTACCCATAAGCTGCTTAGGGCCAGTGGCGAAATAAAAGTTTCGGGTATTCGTCGAGGCACTTTCATCCCCTTCTAATCCAACCTGGTTCGTGGCCAGCGAACAAGTTTTAATTAGCTGATTGATTCAACCCCGGGTTACGCCCGGGTCGCGGTCTCGCGCTTGAATGAAATCAAATTAAAGTTGAATCTCCATTCAGCTGTTGAGGGTGACGATGAATACGCGGTGGAAAATTTTTCATCAACGAAAATATTTTTATTCTTTGAAATGTGAATCAGTCAACTTTTGTCACTCGCGGTATTCTGACGAATGTTATAACGACCCTGAGGGTTCCGTTGGAAGAAAATTTCAACAGAAAATGGATGAGACGGAGCGAAGGTCGAAGTATTTTTTTTTTTTCAACATAAAAATAACAACAAAAATCGTACGACGAGGGAGACACTCTCTCTACAGTCTTTGACGGTATTAATTTAACCGCACTATAAAAGCACTCCCTTCGTTTTCATCTCTGCTAAAACGAAATTATACGAGGGTCCGTTGATTTTCTGTTTTCTTATCTGTCTCGTTGCAATGAATTTATAAAGATCTCGATGGAGATAAGAAATAATAATAATAATTAAATGTGAATCTACTTCATACATTCCTTACTGACTGAATATATGAGAAAATATATCTCATTCGACGTGTATCGATTATCACAAATCTTTTATTTTACACAATAATTTTTTTTGGGTAATACTTTCCCACTTTTCCACTTTGAATTTTACAGTCTGTCTGGTGTCTGTAAAAATATTCTATGTAGAGAAAAAAGAACAAATTATTCATGGATTCTTAGTTTGTCAGCCTGTATCTTATTTTTTTTTTATTTTCTTTTTGTTTTTCAAATCTTCATGCCTAAGTTGTACATTTGGTAGAGTTACTTGAAATAATCAGAACGTATTTTTCTTTCTCGTTAAAAGTTGAGTAAAGCTGTATAATTATCGTTCAATTGGAGAGAGGAAAAGGCACGACATAATTATTTCTTCTCATTGAAGTAGGGGAAAATTCGAAGAATTCACTTTGTTCACTTTGAAAGAATATAAAAAACGATATGGGATACAAGAAATAATTGAAACAGAGTTTTAAGATTACTTCCAGTTGTCGATTTTGTGAAAGATCGCATATTCACGAACCCGAAAAATTAATGATATATAACTCATTGATAGATGGAGTATTTTATTAATATTATAGTTCGTGGGCGCTGGGATCAATTTTCTGGTAAATTCGTATCGAATTTTCGTATCGTTGAAGCATAGTATGTTTTCTTAGTTAAAATAAAAAAATCGGCCCATCATTGGCCGGGTGTCAAAATGATCGGAATGAAGAATGTAATTTTTTCGATTTTTTAAAAATCTTAAAATAAAAGACAAACCTATAGATGGGGTGGAACAATTTAAAAAAAATTAACGCTTGGCGGGGAAATTTGAAAAAATTCATGACTGTTCTTTTGAGATCGAAGAATCACAAAGGAAATCGTGATGCGAATCAAAGATGGTGAGGGAAAATCAATGGCCGAGTTGACACGGAATGCCTAATATGGACTTACTGTAAGAGTCTGTGACCTACCTCAAGAGCCTGGCATCGCGAGTACTGCTGCAACTCGTCCCCGAAGATGTAACGCTGTTTATACTCTTACTCCTGCGACTTTTCAGCGAGTCTCCAAGATTGAAGACCCCGTTGGCTGTTATAGAAAATGATCTGAGCCTGTAGTATTCGACGCCATCTTCTCCATCAGCATCCTCAGCACCGCTTATACCGCTGCGTCTGGTCTCGGCCAACATTGGCTAAAAAAACAACAACAATATTATGGATTAGGTACTATTGAGCAATATTGATTGAAATTCTTCTCAGAATTTTTAACACATTTTCACACGTGCAAAAATTTCATTTTACGAACTGAAATTTCGCGATGCCTGTTTCGTCTCCCTGCGGGTTAATCGAATGAGACTTTTTCTCAGACCGAATGAAAATTTCATTTGAAAAACCACCCCTGACGGAGGATCTAGACACGTGAACCGTCTACCCCGATGTCGTGTCGCGACGTCGATTTGAAACGTACAGCAAAATTGCCTCGGCTATAGGAATCCTCTCAACGATAACAAGATTAAATGGCTAATACTCGATTGTATTCTCGCAGCTTAGGTCGGGAATCGGTGTCAGACGCCTTACAATAAGAAAGAAACTTCGATTCCCGTGGGTATCAATCGACGAAAAGGAGGGAAAAAAAGAAACGGCGAAAGAAACTAAATGGGTTTAATTCACGGATCAGTGGAGCGAATTCGCGTTTTATGTCAGCGACTGTAATCAGAATTCCAGATAAACCTCAGAACTCGTGAAAATCGCACATCGTTTATGTCCAGACGACGTTGTATCGACCAGGTTCTACGCCCAGCGGTCACTGGGGCAGAGATTCCGCAGATTTGGGGCACTTGAACTTGGGTGGGTTGGTCGGTACCAAACTCACACAAACTTGCACCACCTCTTGGCTTCTGCACAGGAACGCGAAGAATTAGATTTATAGTTCTCCCGTCAACGATGTAGGTAAATCGTGATTTTCTCCGTCGCGTAATACCCGCCCCAAGGTTTTAAAGCCATATTATAACGATGGCTCCGCATTATACCGTAACCCTGAGATTTATTTTCTGTTGTGTTTCATTTTATCCTCAGAAGGAGACAAATGCGATATAACCGAGGAGGAGAAATGAAAATAGTTGGCGGAAAAGTTAGGAAAAGTACTCAATAAATTTGATAAAGAACCTCGATCTACTCTCCAACTACGCGAGTTTTCTCCGGCTATAGCCGGAAATTATAATTTCGTTATCTAATCACACATAGGCATGAAAAAAGATATACATAATATGTGCGACCGGTAGAACGACAGATGGTTACTTAATCTCTGAAAACTTTACACACTTTCGGATCCGATGGGTTCGTCAATCTATCTAATGGACCCAAAATCCATAAAGTGTAAATAGATTTAACTACCACAGGGTTTGATCAACCCTTTAAAATTCCGGACGTCCTTTGATGAAGAATTAATTCCGGTGATTAAGCTTCAATTTTCATTTTTGGAAAACGTTGCTTCAGCATTTAAAGCTTCTAAACGGTTTCGTACTGAATGGAAACAAGCGGAATTCTTTTGGTTCTTATTTTTTTTGTGGTTCTGGATGGAGGTTTATTTGTACGTAGAAAGTAGAAGCTTCGTGCCGAAGGATAGGAAGTGACGAGAAGTGTGGTTGGTAAGGTGCCAAAGTGATATCGACGCGTTAAATTTGCAAAGATTCAAAGATTTCTTCCTCTGGTTCTGGAAAGAACCCCGCATAATGTCGTCGATGCTCCACCGTCCGTCGAGGAGGCCTCGTGCCACGTGGCGTTGGATTAGGGTCAACAGCACCCATCCAACTTCATCCATTCCACCACATTCTGCCTTTCAGCGTTCTAATTCGCTGAGGGCGAGCATAAACTGATTCGTCGACTACTTTTGCCGATTACGTTCTCGGTTCGGAGGCACGCCACGTGCTCCCTCTTTCGTCGACGCAATTGAATCATCCTTTTTTCTCCATCAAACTGTAATCTGTTTTTCTTTTTCTTCTTCTTCTTCTCGCCTACCTTTTCACTTTCAAACTCTCCAAATCTCTTTGTATACAATTTTGTAAGTGGCCAACTTTAAGGAAATTTGTGAAACACAGATGTGGCACCCCTGCCCCTAGAGAATAAGTTTAGTTCCCTACATTACTGAGAGTTGGCTAGACTGTAGTGGCTAGAAGGCTGTTGAAGGCTGTGGCGCGGCATGGACGCTAGGCGTGCCGATTTTGTATCGAATATGTTTCTTGTCTGAATAAATAATATTTTACGTGATATTTGTAATGCTTATTAAAGAATCACCACACAGATTTGAACTTTAACACTGCCGCAGCTTTCTTATTAACAAATTTTTTGTTTTAGCATCGTTATGTAGGTGATCGTGTAACGTCTCGTGACACCCTAATATCGGCTTTCCGACTGCGAAGCAAATTATCGTTTTTTGTTCTTTTTAACAACCTTGAAACACAAGAAGTGTTGTTTTTTTTTCACCAATTTGCGGGCAGGGGCATAAATTTGGTGATTTCTCTTCTCCTCAATTAGGACCTGTGGAAATGACAGCAAATAAAATCTCTTGCTCGTTAGCCCCCTTCGCATTTTTTTTTTCATTACTATTGTTCTAACTCGGAGTAAAGGCAACTAACAACAAACTTCGTACAGCATCGATGCAAAGAAACAAAATATCATTCTGATTACTTCACGTCGTATATAAATGAGTCTGAAAATTGAAAAGTCAGGAGAAGCTCGTGAACGGAATAATTTAAAGGTTCGCAATGTCACGAGGAAAAAGTTTATCAGAGCGTACTACCTCATAGAGGGAATTGGATAAGAACAATCAAAATTGTTTTATTCGGTGATTGAAATTCTTCGAAAATCGTTGAAAAAAAATCAAATAATACATTTAAAAAAACAGAGATATCTCATATCACTGGAAAAAACCAACGTTGAAATTTGCGAAGAATGGGTGACGTGCCTCCGTTCGGTGAATTCGGAAAGCATGCCAGAGATATTCTCAAGACTGGTTTTCTCTATGGTAAAGGTTTAGTGAAGCTGTCTCTCAGAACGAAGACCGAAAAGGCACTGGAAATAGGCAGCGATTTTACCATGAATTTCGACGAAACTAAGGTACAAAAATAATTATCAATATAAACGCAATGAAATTAGTCACAAGACTGGTTCTTCCTCGAATTATTCTCATACGAAATTAATAAAGATTGCGAACGTAGGGTATTTCTGTTACACTATGTTTGTATCGTTTCCAATATACCGTATTGATTTTTATTCTTCATTTGTCTTTTTTTCTCTCACTGTACGTGACTGGGGTTAACCACTCGTCGATTGACCGACCTGACCTCAAAAGTTCATAGAGTCAACCGACTTAAACTGACTTCAAGAGTGATTAGCCGCCCGCTGTTACTTTCTTATTGACACGCTATTGATTGTCACCTTGACAGGGGTCTTCACCCAAGTGAAATGAATAAATAAATAAGAGTCAATAATTGACAGTAACTCAAAATGGTCTATTTTAATATCTGGCAGCGTGAGAATCGACATTGAAAGTGTATAATTGGCAGTTCGTTATTCTATGCTATTTTCGACCGCGTTAATGAATTGTTTATTTTGAAATTGTGGATTTCCTTTATCATAAAATCGCTGTACGTGCCACTTCGTAACGAATATAATTGAATCGTGGTTTTCCCTTTCTATAACAGTCTAGTGGCGTAATGGAGTCAAAGTATAAAACGAAAGAGTACGGATCCTTGACAGAGAGGTGGACGACCGATGGTACTCTAACAACGGAATACAGCATTGAGAACAAACCATCGATTGGTTACGGAATAGATACCGCCTTGAGTTACAAGCCTGTCGATTCTGTGAAGAGTATGAAACTCGGTCTAAAGTACAAAGACAGAAATTTCAACTTGGGAACGTCGATCAGTGAGTCTTGCGTGTCTAATTGAAGAAACTACGAGAGGGGCTTCATTACGAAACACAAGAGAAAAACTTCGGGGGCTAAATTCCTTCCATCGTAAAAAAAAAAGGATAAAAGTCGGATTTAATTAGTTCTAAATGAGAATTCGTATTCTTGCGATGCGGAATAACGCGCGGTTAGACTCGGAATAAGAAACGTATTCCATAGACGCGGGGAATTGAGGAAATTTTTTTAATCCTAGGTAACGCGTTCGACTCGAACATTAAACTCTTGGGTTCTCTTGTGATAAGCTACAAAAGGGTATTGGTCGGTGGGGAGCTTGGCTACGACTCGGAGTCTGGTGAACTGACAACAACCAACATTGGCCTCGCCTTCAACATTGAAGACGTTGGAATTCACTTGGCTTTTAATAACGTCCCCGACGAGTACGGCGTCTCTGTCTCTCACAGAAGTAGGTATATCAACAATTTTCCCTTTTCACCTCGTCCCCGCGAAAGAATATAAGTCCACAAATATTGACTCCCTCCACGTGCTTCTGGGATAACCATAAGACAAAAAAAAAATTGAGCAAAGGTTTCGAACTGCCATTAATTTTTTCGATCTTTTGCGATCAGTCAATCCTCGGTGGGACGCAGCAGTTAATGGAATCTTTGCAACGAGGGACGACACTCGACAGTGGACTGTGGGAGCCGGGGCGCGATACAAATTCGACGAGGACTCGACACTTCGATTCAAATTCAACAAAGATCTTCAGTTGGGAACAAGTGTACAGAGAAAAATAAGAGACGGTGTTAGGTTCACGATGTCTGTGCATTTCGATTGCACGAATCCGACCGGAGGGGAACACAAGATGGGCCTCGCTCTCGAGTTGGAAGCCTGAACTGTAGAGTGAAAAATAGGAAAACTAGAGAACCATGTATCGTCTTTTACTGTTCACTTTTTCACGATATAAATGGAATGGAGATGAAGACGTCTTCCTTTGAACTTCGATAAGTATATGTTTCAGCAGATATAAGTGCAAATTGTTTCCTCAGCATCAATTCGCGATCACGAAATATGTCTTTGACTCGAAACGTGCCAGATCAAGAGATTGATTGTAACCCAGTATATAGATCAGTTCAGATCGTTGTCAAGCATTCTTCAGTCCTCTTTCCAACCTTTTTCAAAGAGCGAAGGACAAACGATTAACTTGTCTTCGACCCTGGAACGGTAGACTCGTTTTTTTCGTCTTCAAACACTTGCCTCGGGTGAAGAATATCATAATATCAACCCCACGTGTTCTTTCTTCGCGATATTGTTCCAGGAGGAATGATGGGACTTCAGTTTCTTTTTATGAGGAAAAGAATGGCGCACAGCTGATTTAATTTCATTACCTTTCAGCGGAGGAATATATGATTTAAAAAACCGCAAACCGATATTTTATATGAAACCACGTTCTTGGTTTAACTGGCATGTTTGGGCTAGTTCCCGTTATCTATTTTGTTTCCAGCCATTTTTAATTTCGCAAATCTGACTTCAGATTCGTGATTAGTGACCCAAAAAACGTTCGAGTGCCAATTTTCCATGAAAATCAAAATATTTTGTTTGCAGCATATCGAATACGCCAAATAAAAATTATGCAAAACTTATTGAAATTCGTGATCAACGATAAGAGAAATCCTATGGTACTAAATTTCATTCAAACCGTTTTGAAGATATCGTCATCTTTATTGTATTTTTTTAGAATTTCGTTATTTGATGATTCAAAAAGTACTGAACCGGTCAAAGCCACAATCTAATCAGTTCTAAGCTTGGAAAAGCCGCGTCGATTGGGCCGAATTTGAGCGAAATCCGAACTCGTTTTCGAGATATCGTGGGGACAGAAATTTTGTCACATACATGCACAAAGTTGGTGGTGATTCTCTGGACCTGGAAACATGGAGATCCAGTGAAACCTCAACCTTTCATTTTCGGGGTGATTGCAATAAATCCCGGAAAGTTAAAAACCGAGCAATAATTCACCAACTAAAGGGTTACATTCTTCTACCGCACCGCACAGCACAAGTCAAGCGAACAATTAACCTGTTATTCACGCTACTAGAAATTTCGCGCAGATTCAAACGTGCGGAAGAATCAATCAGTCCACTGGTACGTTAAGTTTCCGTGGGTCGGGTAGCAAACAAAGGTTCGGCCTGCGTTTGAAGGCGGTTCTACCTTGAAATGAATAATTAATTTCGGCCCAAAGAGCATGAATAAATGACGACGATACTGCCGGGTTTCGAAACGGTAAATATCCATCGAGCAGCAGCCGTTGAAGTTCGACTAATTTCCTCCCCGGCATTATATTCTCGCCCGAACTGAGCACCGCAGGATAGGATGAGGATTGGGTAGATCGTTAAACTTTACTCACTCTGTGTCGCGGTACCGCCGGCATGCTGCTCGTCCGGCAACGATATTGTCGTTGAGGTGGTCCCCGAGATGCCGAAGCCGGTGCTGCCGGACTCGTTGGACTCGGTCCTCCAGGACTTGTGCCGGGACTGAGGTGAGACAAGGACGATATTCCCCCAGGACTAATCGCCGCAGTTCTTGTCGGACTTCGAGGCGAAGGTGACAAGTGTCCCCAGGGACCAGCTTCCGCCTGAAGGAACCTGAAAACAAAAACCTCGATCTTATGATTCTTTCGCGGTAAATGCGGGGCTCTGGATAATCCATGGACGTCTATTAGCCGTAATTTATGGACTGGAAACTTTTTACGTCATATTTCCCCCGATCTCGGATCATGCCGAAGGATCTCTTGGGACACAGTCTCCAGAATTGTGACGAATCAAGGGACCCTGGGTACCGGAATTATTCCCAATCCTGGGATTATTCCGTCAAAGTCCTCCGCTTACCTGTGTAAGTCGGGGGTCGGTCTTGCCACAGCGATACTTGAGCTTCGTCTCCTCGATGACGTCGGGGACCTCGGTCCATCCAGAGAGGTGCCTTGCCCTTGTCCCCCCGTGAAGGAAGCGTGATGAGGACGAACCTCGACTTCGCTGCTACGTCGTTGGAACGCCCTTTTGCTCCAGCGGCGTGTGCGACCGTCGGTATTAATAGGATCCACTTTCCTAGGAGCGAGAGAACAGGATTTAGCACACCTGTGCAAGGGGTGAAGCAAAGGCAGAGGCGTGGGTGGATGGACGTTAAGCTCGTATCATAAACCGTCGCCTACGTGAAATGGGAAATAAAAGATGGGGTGGATCTTGCCAAGGGCACAGAATTTTGATTCAGGGGTTCCGAGCGTCCGAACAATGGGGGTCGACAATCCTGTGCTTCGGGAATTTGAGGGGACCAGTACAGCGTGATTCAACAAATTTTCCATACTCCAAAAATCATTAATATCTTATCCAAAGTTCATTAGAAATCAAAAAGTGGACTTTTCAAAAAATCACTTGTCACAAGGTTTCAGGCATACGGTTGATTCGATCATGTCTCTCAACGTCTCATTTTCTTCGAAGAGCAATCCTTCATCGTGTGAATGAGGAAAATTGAAGAACCAAATTTTTGGACCAAGTTATCAGCAAAAGAGTGACTAGATTGTCGCCGAATTTCGATAACTGACCATATTTATTACTTGGCACAGGATTTTTTTTTCTCAATTTCCCTCATTAACATGATGAAAAATTGCTTTTCGAAGAAAATGAGACGTCGAGAGACATAATCGAATCGAATACGACAAGTGATTTGAAAAAGAAAGTCCATTTTTTTATGTCTAATGAACTTTCGATGAGATATTTAATGATTTCTGGAGTATTTAGAATTTGTTGAATCACGCTGTACCTGGTGCTAAAAAATTATCATTCACTGCTGATATTGATGATAATAGTCGGGTGAAATACTGCCTGATGTATATAATAATTAGATATGACCTCTGTACCGGTTGGGTTTCGCAGTTATGAAACGAGTGATCGCACAGAGGATTTCAGAGTTGAGCAGTAAAGTAAAGTTTTCGAAAGGAGGAAAGTTTTTCCAGAATTTTTGCCCGCTTGCCATTTCTTCTACGACTCTATCTGAGCTTGCAGGGAGTACGTTTGCTACTATCAAGAGTTGAATAACGATGCATTTCCTCTAGTACGTCTCTGAAAATATTCGTACCAATTTATACGGAAACCCTTTACTCGACCTACCCTTTCTATGGATTCAGGGGTGTGTTTATTCAATTGAGTATTAATTTCATGAATTTCATCATCGCCAGTGGAAAGAGCTTTCGGATAAGATTCACCCGTGAAACCACTCATCGACCGATCCATACTCTTGTAGCATACATTTATGGTAAAAGGTTATACCGTGCTCTGAAGATCCTGAGAGGGGTTAGTCAGTATCTGTAGTTACACCCAATTACCATATCGCTCGAAGGTATGGGATCCACCGAAGCTAATAACACCTACGCTATCCTCATCCGAGGTTTTTTCGTGTCTGTACATTGGCAAGAACGAAAATCTGCGTAGTCGCGAATAATGTAACGCAATAATGGTTTCTACCGTTCAGTGACTAACCCTTGGTACTCGTTAGACGTACCGAACGTTCATTACTCAAGTTTTTTTAAATATTTCTATAGATGCCGTTTTGAGCCATAAGTAAGCCTCTCTGCCACATGCAGAAGAAAAATGGGTCTCAATCACATGTATCGACTAAAGATACCAGACAACGGGTCATAACTCAAAAGGGTGATGAGAAAATATCATCAAATTGTTTTCACCTCAATTTCAAACCCGTATAACGACACCGTAGTGGCAGCACCGCTAGTCCCTAATCAAATCAGGGTTTATTACGTACATTGTACGTAATTTCCTTCGAGTTACCCCGCCTCGATAGACGTTTAGTTTATTATCAAATGAAAATTATTTATGCTCTTCGATTACCTTGATAAGTGAAAATGTTGTTTCCAATGATTCGTAATGCGAACAGAGCAAACAGAGTATATCAACAAAGTCTCGAATTCTATTTACCTCCCAAACTCAGTTGAAAACTGTTTCGGAGAAACGAAAACACTTTAGATAACTAGGTTTTGACAAAGACGAGGACGAGCCTGCAGCGAGACTTGGTACACAAAATTCGACCGGTCACCTGGACTCTTCGGGCTGTTGTCACAGTAAACACGTCGGATAATAGCCGAGGGGGGAGAAAAGGAATAGATATTGAAAGTGGGAGCAAAAACCGAAAATACGAATTTGGTGGTACGAGTAAGAAGCACAGAGGCACACACACACCTGGGTATAAGCTTGTCCTCGAGCATGCTCGGCATGTCGTCAGCATCTTCGGTGAGAGCGGCAAAAAAGTCTTGAAATTTATCCGGAAAACTACTCGGCGGACATGAAGTTATCGGCGGAAGAACACCGGACGATGTTCTCCGGGCCTCGACGCCAGTCTGATGATATCTTGGTATCGTAGACGTTGCCATAACCGTTCCCTGGTCCCAAGAAAGGGTCTGGTCTTTCCATGAATGATTTTCCCCAGCTCTGTAATACCTTCCTTCGGCCAGATATTTTCAATACCGATTCACAAAACGATCCGGCATTTCGCCTCACCCGAGCTTAACGATTTACGGAATAAGTCGCTAATAAGACGCTAATTTTGAGTTCTTCAGTTTTACTGCGATCACCGGTGATTAGCTTATCGATTATTTTCACTGTTTCAAAGCCACGTGATTTCCCACTGATATCGTATGCGAGTATTTCGGACAGGTGAAGTTGGCAAAATCCGTTTGCCACAACTGTTCGAGCAACACTGACTGATACTGAGAACTGCGCGAGGAAGAATACCACGAGATTTTAGAGTGCGCGCGAAAATTGTTCTGCGATTGCGCGGCACACGGGAGTCCCTTATGTTTCATTTCGCGGGGGAATACCCGCGCCCTTTCAACCCCCTTGAGAAACTTCTGGTGTGTGCGGTTGGCACGGGAGCACCGATACTCGAGGGAGATGTACTATATAACGCCGTGACTTTGAACGATTCCGCAATCAAAACATGTGGGTTGGTTTCACACAGGACCAACACGCACGTGTACACATGAGAATTTATGGAACGGTTGAAGACGGCCCGTTCAACCCTTATCGAATGAGTTATCTTAACGGCGATCTCCTCACGTTGTTCACTTTTCTGGGTGATCGATGAAAAGAAGCGACGATAAAAAGCTCAGTAAGCATCCCTCAGATACCTGCATCTAGGGGTGGAGTCGTTTGGAATTATTTCAGAAGTTTTTCATCAGCGCGCAATTTTCGGATCTGGTGGAAATGTTTTCGTGGATAAACGTATGTAAATGATCGTGTAGATGTAGCCAGAAGTATAATTGCGTTGCGAAAAAATAGTTCCAAGAACTTTTGCGGGACACTTGTTATATCGACTACCAGAAATTGTTGAATTGATTTCGTTTTTGTCTACCAGTGAAAATTTATAGCAACAGTAGACCAGCGAAGAAAAATATCTTCTCATTTTTTGTGAATTATATTTACAACTCGGTTCATGACCCTGCGGGTCAACTCATAAACCTTTCAACGAGGTTGTTCAATAATTCAAAGATTCTGTTATTTCTATTCTCTCCTGAAGTACAGATATCAACTGTGAAGAATTTTCTATTACCTACTCATACGTTTCTTGCAACATACATATGTATATACGTATACTATAGCATCAGACTCTTTTTGGCAAGAGGCTTTTTTCACTTACATAACATATGATAAGCGATTTGAAAGGCGACCGCAATCAAAGTAGTTTTCGATTCAATAAAGTTAGTAGTTGCTCACTCCAAAACTCGGAATGCTTTCGTGAAATTGAAAAAGTGAATTACGAAGGAAAAAGCAGTATAAATACGTAGTTACGGCAATGTCTTAATACATTATTGACGCTGTATGCCCGTTTATACTAATTGAACCCATGTGATGTCTTTGATCTCTCGACCCTTATTGGATCAAATTACTGTTTCGAATCCCTACACTCGGATTGCCCATCCCTTGAAAAGTAAAGAAGAAAGATTCGTCTATGTTTTTTCGGGATGTGAGTGTTTGCGACCAAATAAATCACTTTTCATAATGAATAAAAAAAATCGTCCACTCGTATTCGACATCTGTGAACAATTATGTAGCTAGTGTTATAACGAAACGTTGTAAATTTGAACCGTTGAGCAGAAAAAATACTTTTTCACGGCACAGGCACTAAAAAGTCACTTGTTGACGCCTGTTTTCGTTCCGGCAAGTGGCACTTCATACCGCTAAGTTCAAAGTTGCGGTATAAAGTCTTTATTCCGCAACTTTGATGCGCAGTTCGAAGTGCGCATGTCAGAGTTGCGGAATAAAGTCTTTATAACGCAGGTTACCCCCTCTCTACTACCTTTTACAGCAGCTCCTATACGCAGTTCGTGCGGAAGTCAACTGGCGTCAAAGTGACTATTAATGCCTTTTCCGTAAAAAATATCGTATGGGGCGTGCGCAGAAAGTAACTGTTCGGCAAGGTTATGTTTTTAGTACTCGCCGTTGCTTTACAAGGATCGCCTTCGGCTCGCCAGGTAAAACCAACGGCTCGTACGGAAAACATAACCTTGCCGAATAAACAGTTACTTTCTGCGCATGCCACATAAATATCTATTGTTAGATGGTGCGCCGATCTCCGTTTCCAAAAGAGTGCAAGAATTAATACGGTGAATGGATTCTAGTTTTGGAAGGGAACTCTATGGTTCGAATAAATATTTAATGAAAATAAAAATTTGATCAAGGTTAATTGAAGAAACGCTGATTACAATTGTTCATCCGATGATTGCAATTTTCATCATTATTGTCGTCACCAACTCCAAAGTATGTCTCGTAGGTTCGCAAGTAGCAAATAATGGCTCTTAGCGCACAGAATTCGTTCGTTGGAGGGTAATTCGTTAGTGTGTTATAAAAACGGTGAAAGCTTCCGTCCTGAATGTGTGAAAAAGTAAAAAAGTGAAAAAGAAACGGCGAACGTAGATCAGACCACTTTGTCACCGAGACGAGACATCGTTGATCCTTCGAGATTAATTAGAGCGATCGATCACTTGCTCTCACGTTTGGACCAAAGTGGTTGAATTCTTTATGGTGTAAAAGTCTACTTTCAACTTTACACTTAAGTTCAAGCTCGCTCCAGTTTTCTCACACTTTCGTCATTTTTTCGTTTCTGTTTCTTCTTACCTTCTCCTTCTCTCATAACATGTATCTATGACTTTTTATCTAAGAAGCCTTTTCTTGTCCTGGATACCAATATACGTGGTCGAACACGTGACTCGAACATCCAAGAGAGAAGTTGACTGATTTTTTTACCTCCCAATTCTCACGAATAGAATACGTTGCTTCGTTAGTTCCTCACTGTCGATTCTTGCGAATTTATCATTTCATCAGAAGTATTGAGCTAAATCTATTTCTGAAAAATGTAATCGGTGAACACGTACGGTAACAAAATTAATGAGCAAACTGTTGTCAATCAAGAGAGTGCAGCAGTTGATGTCGATTGAGGAAACTTTCACTATATTGGATAGAAGATGAAAAAGTCTACAGGATATACAGTTTTTGTCTCAATCACTTCGTGACGAGAAGTTGTAAATTTCCTTTCATCCGTATCCCGCTGCTGCTGTTGGAAAGTTTTCGTCAAGGGGTAAATTACTAGCAAAAATGTGTACACCATATCTCCCCCGCATTTCCTCACATTTCCTCACATCTCCTGACATCTCCTGACATTTCCTCGACATCTCCCGACATCTCCCGGCCCTTCGTACACCACATTTCCTTTGTGATTCACCCTTCGGTTTTCGTCTTATTTGACCTCAGGTATTGCGAAAATGGGAATGTAGCTGACCCGAGAAGCCTTGAAGCCAGTAAATGCCTCGACGTCTTCTTTTCACAAATCGTTGACCCTGAAACTGGACGAGTAGATTATTTCCTGTAATAATTCGAGCTATAGAGGGAAAGTGCATTGCGCGATAGCACATGTCACGTACATGAACAGAGTTGATGTGCTGTGCATGAATCAGCTCAAACCGAGCGTACATTTTGGTAGATATGCAGTAGTAGGGAATATCCGTGGGCTACGTCATCCGCGAAATCGCTTGAAACTTCAGTCAAAGTATATAATAACGAAGACGTGCTTGCTGGGACGTGATCTTAGGTGCAAACAACTTTAATGAGATTTTAGCATTACGCAAACATTTTTAATGGCGATGAAATGATAACGTTTTTCCGAATTGACTTCTGAAGTAAGTAGTACGGCGCTGGTTATACGAAATGAATAATTCTGAAGACTGAACATTTGCAAACAGTCTGACAAGCGACCCCGCAGCTTTCTTCGAAGTTAGGTGTCACAAATTTTCCGAGAAATATGCGATATCCTTACAGCACTACTTTTTACAAAGCAGGACGAATAATGTAATTGAAGAATTATATTGGATTAAGATCGTAATTGACACTAATTTATTTTGTCAATAATACTTATAAATGCCGGAGCGATTCAATAGCTGAACCCAGACGCGATTGTGCTCCTGAACTTTTATTTAGTCGGTGTAAAGCTCGAGACCAATCCTTACAAACTCCCGAGGATGAATGATTGCAAAACTAATTGAATCTTGTTTTTTATGAATCCATTACCATTTCTCTCTCATTGGAAATATCCATAAGGACGTGGGTTTCAGATCGCGTTGGTTCTTTGTCGATCGACATCGCGTCTCCGCTAATTTATTCGTTATCAGGTCTTAACCATTCGATGCTTTTGTGTATTCTGCCTCGTGGCGAACCGAACGCCCTCACGCATCGGGGTTCAACGACCGACGCAGACAACGAGGGTTGATGCTCGATTAGAAAATTGAAAATCAATATCGAAAATCGACTGTTGCTTCCAAATTACAATAATGCTGATAAACTTACCACTAGTTTTGAACTAAATTATCAACACCGGCTATTCTTTCCAGGGCTTCAGTACCATTCCCACTTATTTATACTCTTTACTATCCAACTGCTTCAGATCCACTCCGAAGCGTCTACCGATTTAAACTTGTATATTTTCATACCTATGAATAGATAATCTTGAAAAAATAATTCAATCAGCTATCGCAGTGGTGTTCGCGGATCTCTTTCGTACCCGTCCGACTAATTGCAAGTGATGTGGTCACACTTCAACAGGTACTGGTGCAGGACTCATCGTCAACGAAATACTCCGAGGTAGTCGAGACGAGTATCAAAGAAGATTGTTATCACCCCCAGGCTTTTGATCCCGGTAGATTACAAACGTCGGATGAGATGTGAGCCCATCGATGTAGACGATGCTGCGAGTGACGTAGTTGTAGCCAATGAGATGACGTCATCGATCAATGAGTTCACTTCCCTCTCCCTTCTCTGCTCTGACCCCAGCCGAGATTTGATACCGAAGCTGTGCCGTACTACAAGCCCTCGGAGGGTTGAACGTACCTTCGAGATGCACTTTGTCTATCTCATTGTGCCAATTTTTTTCATTCCCTTCTTAATTTTATCTTCACACGTAGTTGAGGACTCAGCTTTCAACCCTCTACTTCCTGTTGAGGGAGGCTTGAGCTAAAAATAGGGTTACGTTGTTTCAAGAAACGATTCATAGACTAAAATCTTACAGCTTCGAGTCGATGTACCTACTTCGCGAGGGGAAGGATTTTCTCTGCAAAATATGCATTGAAAATGTATACCAACGCATTGGTATGTATATACGTCGAGTTCCAGATCACTGGAGAAGTATATATTATTCCATTCACCTCATTGCGCGTCAATTCTGAACGAAACATCTGCGTCGATTTATTTTTTATCGCGAAAATCGGAATAAAGTTGATTCTGCAGTTTTTCAAGCAGAATAATCTCAGTCACCGTGTCTAAAAGAATTTCGCGATTCGCCCTCCGCTCGTTCCTCCCAAGTTCACCCGACGGTACCGAAACTCGAACTTCGTGCTTGGGCATACTCGTCTACCAAGATGTTTGCTCTAAACAATATCGTATACTCATAGAAAGCCAAACAAAGTCTCGTCACGTTTCGTAGCGAAATTTAAGATTTAAGACAAGATGGCGCCGGGTCCTAGCGACGACGAACGTATCGAATGTAATCCGCGAGCTACGCAACGACCCGGATAGAATTGCAGTATTATATCGCGTAATCGACGTGCGCGATGCTCGATGCAGACAGTAATCTCGAATCGGGGATTGCACGGCACATACCAAAGTTGCACAAGACTTTCTAGCAATGCGGTATTGGATCCAGGCCGACTGACTCGAATGGATCTGGAAAACCCTTCGGGTGGAAGGTGGAATGGCCGGCCGAAGGGACCTGCACCGTTCATTTCTCGACCTAACAAAGGAGGGAGGCAACAGTTGGCGCCGAGCAATCGAACGGTCGGCTAGACGGTGAATTGTGAAATTAATCCGGGATATGGGAATTGACGTACAAACTCCCGTCTACTTCCATGAAGGAAATAAACGACAGATTAAATGGACTGAAGAACCGGATGCCCACGTGTTATAACTGAGCTCTATTATTAGATAACTGAATTCGTTTGTCATGTAATACACATGCGACACACCAATACAAGATGAAGAAGAATAGTACATTGTGTATCAAGGGCGGAAAGAAGGCGATTTCGCCTTCCGCCCGTGGTGCACACGATACTTTTCGTCCCCTCCCCTGGAAACCACGCCTTTTCATACTTTCCGCCCGCTCGAAACGGGCTGTAATGGAAATGTGCGCCCGCTCGCCAAGCGGGCGCAATAACTCATCGTCAGATTCCACCCGCTTCGCATGTATGAAAAGACGCGTTTTCAAGGGGGGTAGGACGAAAACATCTTTTCAGTTTTCACATCTCACGATGCACTCATATGAACCTGAAAGTAATCATCCCACGTCTTCCACATCAAAAGTAGGTTATTTTTGTACTCCGTTTCAAAGACTTTTCTGATTTGTTTATATATCGTCATCGATTGACGTGGGTTGATAAATCGACGTCTAATATGTAGTGCCTCCATATGCGTGAGATTCTCACTGGACAAATTTTGTTGTGAGTCACACTTTTGTTATTTTGCGCGCGTCTCAGGCCGTTTGGACAGAATCTGGATCGTATAAGAATGTCGCAATGATGCAATTGACGAGACGTTGAGATGCCTGTTCCTGAGACTTTCGGTTCACTGATCTCCACCCGTTCCAGCTGACGTCTAACGAGTATCACCGTTAGTACTCAAGCAGCATTCCTCTCGCGAGAAGGTATCGGTTTTCTTGATAATTGCGCGTACAGCCCCATTGTTATACTCGACTAATTAAAACAGGAAACGGTGTTCGGGGTGTCGGGTAAATCTTCATCCAAAACACTGGCGTCCTTTTGTATTGTCTACCGCCCTGGTATCCAGAGTCCGGGTGAGTATCGAACGATAGGAGCATCGGACCATGTAAAAATACTAGCGAGATAATCAACCCGGGAAAATATCCTGAAAGGGGTCAGCGACATTCGTTACGGACGTTGTTGTGGCACGTTTACTCGGCTCTATACAAAATAAAAGCTTTTACCTATTTTAATCGCAGGGAAAAAAATTGGTTTTCCACGAGCAATTTTGAACGTGGAACTTTTCTCTTCAATCGTTTTCACCCAATCCGTCCCCCCCCCCCCCCCCCCCGCAACCAAGTGGTTCAATGTAGCGTAATAAAAGTCTGATAAGTTCTTCCAATTTGCTCCACGAGGACAAAGAATAATCTCCGATGAAATGACGCAGCCATAAGATTCGGAAAGTATGAACTTTTCTTTTAATCGCGCAACCAGATTAATCCCTCAGACCCATCGAAAGTAACGGACTAATCAGAATAATGCGATCCAAGATTTTGTATCCATCCTCAAGTACCTGACTAGGTCATTTGAAATCGTGAAGAAAATCTGGGGTCTTTAATCACACAATGGCTCAATTAAAGTGATTGTTAATCAGAAGCTACTTCTTCCTCGTGGTCGAGAAGTTGATGATAACTCTTTATAAAGGCGTCGGAATAATGGGGTTGATTCGATCGCATCACACACACCCTTGTCCATAGCGTGTTTTTGATTGAAAACAGTGGTTTTTGATTGCCGGTAGCGATGCAGAAATGGTCGTCAGATGGTCGCTCTAGATATAGCAACTCCCCAAAAAAATCTACCAACAAAAAGTCTTCCTCCAAAAATACTCCTTAACAAAAATTAGTTTTAACAAAAGTCGTCTTTCAAAACATTCTTCC
>JAFFZH010007068.1:0-13317 GCA_018420115.1 Euura saliciscinereae
AGAAAATTTTACTGCTGGAGACCAAGGATACTTCAACAATTCAACAAACAGGTGAGCATCGAGTCCCGAGCGGCCATTTTTTTACACAATTTCGGCGATAATATTTTGCAAAAAACAATTTTTTTCCGATTACCACGCGATTCTTCATCTGCGTGAGTACGTAACAGCATAATATATCGAACGCCTGAACGAAAACCCGTTCTGGACCTTCCTCGCGGAGTACCGAGCAATAAAAAGATTTTGGGTAAAAACGCACCCTACTCTACCGACATTCCACCTGTCACACCCCGTTAATGAATGGCCCCTTATGGCTTGCCATGCATGGCCGAAACCTCGTTTGAGACAAAATATTTATGTATATAATGTAAGCATGTTTTACGCTGTTATTCATGCCTGTTTCCGGTACCTCAAGTCGCCAT
Source organism: Euura saliciscinereae (assembly GCA_018420115.1). Classification (NCBI taxonomy): domain Eukaryota; kingdom Metazoa; phylum Arthropoda; class Insecta; order Hymenoptera; family Tenthredinidae; genus Euura; species Euura saliciscinereae. The sequence continues at coordinate 420 of JAFFZH010007068.1, forward strand.
ATCTTATAATCGCATCCATTAGCTCAAAATGCATACGTGTCTTTCATAAATTCAAATGTTTGTTGCATAATTTTCATTCGAGCGGATCGATGGATTGATTTTTTTTCATAACTTCTACCTACTGTACGTCTCACAATGGTTTTATCAAGTGTTTAAACCATAATTTTCAGGGCATTGCCAGGAACAGGTGATCACGCTATATGACCAGACGAGCATGACGATTCTGGTCGGGTTCTGAGCAGACCTCGCTGAGAACCTGACATGAAGCCGGGCTTTCAAGCTGGAGTCCGGCCAGTTCCCGAGTTCAATTTACACGCTAGTGATGACATATTGATAGTTAATCTGCAGTGAAAGGTTCGAACCCTAAATCATCAAATACTAATTTGTACCGCTTACGTCAGCGGATGAACCCTCTTATTCCCAGACTAAAATTAACACTGCTGAATGGAAAACTGATGGTCGTTCACCCTAGTCTTCTGGGTAAACACCAGCGGTCATCAAACGCCTATGTCCTAGATAAGATTAGAGCCCCTGGCTCAGGACTTTTTAGTCGTCAATCTGTCGTTTCAGAGCTACAATACCATTTGGAACACACGATTGATGGTGACCTTCAGTGCTCGGGCTCAAAAAAGATCATACACGATTTTTTTCACGATCTGGAAAGCATTATGACGCTTCATCACCATCAAAATATATCTGCCAAGTTTTAGCCTTCTTGATATAACAATAGATGTAATTGAAGCCGAATAACAACGGCTTGGTGTCTTCTTTCAGGCCACACAAGACCACGTTCGGGTTGAAAGCAATCATGTCTGACGGGACATTTTTGGTCACTGCGTCTTGCAGACCGAAGACTGAGCGAGCGGGTGTTTGAGTAGCAGTCTGTCACCCTTGCCAAGTAGGGTGAAACTTGAAACCAATGAATAGGTGTTCGACAACCGTCGACCACAGCTCAGACCACAGAAAGTTGCTATTGATATGTGTCACGAAACTACGTGTGTAGTCGAAGTTCATACATTCTGCACAGAGCGAAGGATGCGAGCGAGTTTATGTATAAAGATTGGTGCCCGGAGAATCTCTTTAACGTGTGTGTGAGGAAAATTATTCTGACGTCGCAAGCAGCCGTCGCCATTTTAGAAATGTTATACAACCCGAGCACTCGAAACGTATATCTCTCCATTACGTGTCTCCAGTACGTGTAGGTGCAGTACAGGCAGGTATCCGACACTAATCTCGGTCCACCACACATCAGGTCTTTTCCTGAAGCCCCGTCGGGCCGGTTGGGTTTCGTTGACCCTCGGGAATCACGCAAAAGTGCAATGCCTTTATGAGAATTTGAACTTCATCACTTCGATAAATTGCAGAAATGAACCACACAAGATAGGACGACTTCAGTCCAGAACCACCAATGTGAATTCATCTGATGTGGAAAATCTAAGCCAAGAATAGCCTGTCATTGTTATTTCTGAGGCGCAATCAAAAACTAGGGCACTAAGAACCATGGCCTGTGAGGTGGCCTGTGATCAAATACGAAACATATCAATCAACACCATATACGATCAATTATAACACTCCCCGAGCAGAATTTTTTTCTCAGTCTGGAAATTTGGCCAGCGCCAGGACTGGCGTGTAACGCTTTTCTAGCCACAGCCGGGTCACTAGATAGGGGCTAGCCAGTCCCAGGCCAGTGCACCCTGGCTGTGGCTAGAAAAGCGTTACACGCCAGTCCTGGCACTGGCCCCAGACTTGGAAAAATTTTCTTCCGAGCATTTACAATACTGTCTCGTATGTCCGAACATAAAACGCACTTGGTCCGCAAACGTCATCGTCGTTGTTACCCACGGTACTCGTTTTTAGGTACATACACTGTAGAAAATGAATCGAATTTCTTGGTATGTAGCCCCGACTGGAAATTTTGTTAAGGCATTGATAAGGTCCTGGCCAGGTTTGCCCTACTGCCCGATCAGGCTCACATCAGATAAAGTGATCAGGCCCACATCAGGTGGAGTGATCAGGCCCTGACCTCGTTTGTAACGCCGCGTTCCACAAGAGCCTGATCAGGCGCCCTGCTCCGGCCGCCGTCAAGGTTATCGATCAGGGACGGATCAGGTCCCCTGATCCGGGTGTCAGTCAGGCCCACATTAGACTTACTGATCAGGCTTCCTGGTCAAGCCCTGATTATATTAGTGGATCTGTGTTTGGATTATTTAACAATGAAAATTGTATAATTACAAAATAAATAATTTGTGGTTTGAGTAAGCTGAACCACTCATACTCGACCCCATATCGACGTTAGAACGCAATTTCACTTCAGAAAAACTTCGCATTATTTAGACCTAACCGGGTTTCGTTCCAGGACCTATCGCTCGCTCGCATTACTAATCGCACGTCTTACCTATTACGCCAAACTACTTATTGGATATTATGAACACTTTGACCTATTAAGGAGGTACCTCCACGACAGTCTCAATAACAATGTAGTCCAAGTTCATGTCATGTCAGTGCACATAAGTTCGAATAATTTCATCCTAAAAACTTATCAGTTACTTCAAAACACGTAATATTAGCAATGCAGTGATTGAAATCATGAATAATATATTTGTGAATGACTAAAAAGTAGGACTATTCTTCAATCTGCCGGACAACAGTTTTGGTTAGGACTGTCCGCGCTCTGGCATTTGGATAGGTTAACGTAAAAGTAATCAGATGCGCATGCGTGAGGCAAGACCGACTATGAGATGGAAAGAGACAGCAAACAGTCGGTCTCGCTTCAAATCGACGATATTTCGGACTTTCAGCGTCTATATTTTCGAAAATAAACGGTAAATAATTCTGAAATTCTCAGACAATAGCCGTGTAGTAGCCCTTCGTACCTGTGTAGTTTTTCGTGTAATTCTTAACACTGGTCTAAGCACCAGAAAATAAAACGTATCATTCACGTGCGTTGGGTATGGGGTTTACGTGTTAAGATTGGTGATTTTGATTGCAATTATCTCAAGTTTGGAACGGTCAATCCGATGGAAATTGCACAGACATTTAGATAGCATCTGAATCAATACGTGGGCAAAATTTCAGAGATTTCTTAACACATTAAATCCATGGAGGTACTACCTTAATAATAAGAGCTTCTAACATAATAATATTAATGATTGTCCTGTGTGGTACCAGCGGGTTGAAAGCGTACCAAATAGTTGTGTATTATGAATGAATTACACATTTTACACTTGGCGTAAAACGCGTAATAAAGAATGCCTGTTAGCAACCTGACCAGGGCTCTACCAGGCACGCGTCAATAAGGGCCGTATCAGGCTAAACGGACCAGGGGCTCAACAGGCACACCTCGGTAAGGGATGCTTGGAGTCAACTTGACAACGGTTCCAATACACATCTAGAAATGATGTCCGTATCAGGCTGAACTGACTGGGGGCCCGACAGGCACACCTTAGTTATGGATGCCTGAGGCCAACCTGACCAGGGTTCTAGCAGGCACGCTTCAATAAGATCCGTATCAGGCTAAACTGACTGGGGGCCCAACAGGCAGACCTTAGTAACGGATGCTTGAGGCCAACCTGACCAGGATTCTAGCAGGCACGCCTCAATAAGGGCCGCACATTGGTCCGGAACTGGCTAAAACGCGCGCATAATGATTATTGTACAATAACTTTGCAACCAAAAGTGATAGAAAGTTGATTAAAAAACCAAATTGAAGCCTAATTAAGCCGTTGTAATATGAGTTGTCAACAAGCGTTTTAAAATTATTTGCAACAAAGATATGGACGCTCAAAGATCAGCAATAAAAGTAGACGTTTTTCAACTATTTCATGGAATGAATTTATTGATTAAATTGGTTTATAAATTATCATATGACGAATCAAATGGCCGAAAATACAAATTTCATGAAAACTTGAACAATACACTATATGTGGGGCATTCCATGCCAAATCGACCTGCCGGTGACTCTCGACCTCTCATATCTGGTCCGTGATTTTTTGTCTCATTCTTCCGACTCTAAATAGCAACGAGATTTTTTTTCAGACTTTTCAAAATAAATTTGAGCACGTGGTGAATTTTCGAAGTTTTTTTTTCAACACCTCGATGGCCGTAACCGAAAAATCTGGAAAAATTCTCAAAAAGCCTGTGTCCAAAATGAAAATCTTTGACCCAAATTGCATAATGTACAAGCTCTTCCTTCGACCTGATTGTTTAGCTTTTATCTATTTTAATATTATTTTATTAATTTTTTTATTTTTATCTTACTTTTATTCATGATTTACTGTGATTCAATAAATTCACGGTGCATTGATCTCCACACCAATTATTTTTTGGTAATTTTTTCATCGATAAATCTGAAAATCAGGTTGAAGGAAAACTTTGGACATTATGCAATTTAGGTAAAAAAATTGCATTTTGGACAGAGGCTTTTTGAGAATTTTTCCAGATTTTTCGGTTACGGCCATCGAGGTGTTGAAAAAAAAACTTTGGAAATTCACCACACGCTCAAATTTATTTTGAAAAATCTGGAAAAAAAATCTCATTTTTATTTAGAGTCTGAAGAGTGAGACAAAAAATCATGGACCAGATCTGAGAGGTCGAGGGTCACCGGCAGGTCGATTTGGCATGGAATGCCCCATGTACAAAACAAAATACAAATTGGATGAAAAGTTAATCAATCGCCTATATGTACAAAGTAAAACACAAATTTCATGAAAAGTTAAACAATAGACTATATGTACGAAATTCAAACTGTTTCATCTTCTTCGAACTCAGGCTCATCAACTCGGTCTTTTTCTGACTCTTTCAATAACGATTTAACTTCTTCAGGTAATTCACGTAGGTATAGGAGCCTGTTTTTTCGACGAGGCTCGTAACTGCGTTATAAAAGGGTCAGAAGTGATGAAAAACCTATTGAAAATATCGGTTAGATTCGAAACCGTGCATAGTTGCAGAAATATTGCCCTCCAACACTGCGGGCAATGTGCAGCGAGCCTGAGCATCACACACCGACCGCGCTTTGCGCACAGAATTTCGATGTTTCATAATCTTTAAAAATCATTTATTCCTAAGGTAGCAAAAAGGAGCAAATGAAATTTGGTGGGTATGTTGAAGAAGGATAGTAGTTCAAAATGCGGAAAATCCCAAAGTAAAACCTCGTAAATCTAAAAAGTTCTAGACTGTGCAAGCTTGATCATTTAAATTACATTTGGAGAAAACAGCCTATCTTTAGCCTATTAATAACTATTGATAGAATTGTTATACTTAAGGTCAATAGGAACCAAAATGACCAGTAATGACGTATCATTGAAGGGGGAAACGAAGTAAATAGCTACAAGTAATAGGAAAAAAAATCCAGTCGATTATTATCAACCGAAAGTTAACAAGATTAGAAGACATTAAAATGAATTAAAAAACGCTACTTTGCGTCGATTGTGGCATGAACACAACGTGACTGATGGCCATATTGAGGTTCGATTCTGGCTAGTTGAAGTATCTATATTTGATAAAAAAATATACGGGGATATTTAAAAAATAATGTTTTTTTCCCATTATGCGCGCGTTTTAGGCAGTTTCAGACCATTGTGGGCCGTATCAGGATGAACGGACCAGGGGCCCAACAGGTACACCTTAGCAAGGAATACCAGAGCTTGCCCCGATCAGGGGTCCAACAGGCTCGCCTCACTGAGGTAAACCTGATGTCCACCTGATCAGGACCCCATCAGCAGTACCGTAATGTGGCTAACCTGATTTCAACCTGATCGGGGCCTGGTCGGACGACAGGCTAGCCTGACCAAATTTCCAGTCGGGGCACTTGTATTCAAGGCAAAGTCATGTACATCATTGTTTTCATGTACATCATTGTTTTTTGACACATCCGTCGTTATTATTAATATAAATCCAACTTAAAGGCCGCGGTGTACATGTGAATGAACCAGTCCTACTAGTGACACATCCGTCACATAGGCAAAAAACAATGTATGTACACCCAGGGAAGTGGTATCTGGCGCGCCCGCGATAGGCAACTGAACATACACCTGTAATTTGGTTGGCAATGCCATGCGTTGTAGCTCGGCAATTTTTTCGGCGGCGAGCTACAACGTGGCATTGCCAACCAAATTACAGGTGTATGTTCAGTTGCCTATCGCGGGCGCGCCAGATACCACTGTACATGCCTTGCCTTGCGTTTGAATACAAGTGCTACATACCAAGAAATTCGAATCATACAATAATAGAGCACGAGAACAACACAAATAACACCTTGCGAGAAAACTAGTAAATATGATGAGAAGAATTGACGTGATCTGTGGGCGAAGACGGTGGTCTAGTGGAGTAAATCTCCGGCTAAGGATCCGTGGATCCCGGGTTCGATTCCCGGATCGTCCGTTAATTTTTATCATCAGTTTTTTCAATAAAAACTTTCACTGTAGAAAATGTTTGTTGTGAACTTCCAACAATGTGTTGGAAGTATCATTCACGTACATGAGTCATGAAATCACTTGACATTTTAGTAAATATTAGATCCCAAATATGATGAATTTACTACACAATTTTGTAAAATTCATACACGATTCCGTATTTTTGCGATTAATGTATAGTAATATTAAAAATTTGTTCATAAATTCAAAGAACATGCATAGCGATTCGCTTTGCTATACTGAATGTGTAGTTTTACAAGACTTTCGTTTAGTTAATGTGTAGTAAATTCACAATCATTTTTTGCAGTGTACGATCGTTGAAAACGGAGTGCCTTATACATTCGCTATCGCAAAAAACGTTATATCGAGTAAACATTCTCAAACCATATAGGGAGCACGGTTTGACTCCTGGGAGGTCGTTTTGCAGGAGCTTTTGGGGAGCATTTTTTAGAGTGTCCTATATCTGACCCCTATGTGATCCCCTCATTTCATGTGGACGAAATTCCTGGACCAATTTTGCTGAAATTTGCAGAGGATACTGTTTCTACCCCGAAGATGTAGAAATTACTTTGTATATGCCTACCCGACCCGACTTCCGGTTCAGAAACGGCAGTCGCTAGCGCGGTGAATTTTGAAGTTACAAGAGATGACCAGTCTATCTGGAATTTTTCTGGGAATTCGAATACTATATCCAATCGAACTATAGCACTGAGCGATCGCGCCTTACACAAAAAAGCCATAAGCTTTTTGGCTATAACGGGCTGGTTACTCAATAACCTCGATTGATTTTCCAACAAATTAATTCAAAAAAATATTGCCTAATAATCTTACCGCACTCTCCTGACTAGTTGAACGAGATTTGTCCATAATGTCTGCAGTTCTCGGTGTGTTGGTCATTGCCCTGAGGTTTGTGAGTGCCAAAAATTGCTGCTGATCGAATCTCTCCACTCGATCCTCTTCGATGCCCTGGAGGTATCCCAGTCCCGTGTCTTCGTCGAAGGTCCCTTCGAAGGTTGAGAAGGTGTCGAATTTTCTGACGCTAATGTGTCTAGCTGGTCTCCTTGGATTTTCAATTTCAGGTGAAGCTTTCGAGCTCCCGAGACTCCTAGATCCGCACGGGATGATGGTATCTGCCGATGAATCTTCGGATGTGTCAATCCTTCGTCGTTGGAAAACGGCTCTTTTTTCCTCCAGTAGCGACAACTTGCGGCGTAATTCGATCGGTGGCGTTTTTTCTGGGGATACCGCCGACTCAGATTCTGACTTTGCAGTTAATTTTGGTCTTCGAATTTCAGATCTACCGCATTCAGAGTTATCAGGCCATCTCGAAATTGCGTAGGGCAACGTTGACACTGTGTGAAGACATGTCTCGGGGAAATCGATCGTTTGAGTCAACTTTTCAGCACTCTGCGTTTCTGCTACGAATTTGATTTGGGATAAGGTGGGTCAGCTAAAACTTAAAACGAATGTTGCCGCGAGCGACACGAATTCAAGATTCCAAGATTGATCGTTATCCAATTTTCCAAGAACATAGACTCGAATGAAATTAATAAAATTAAAAGTGCCTTATGTCACGACCTTAAAAAAATATGTTACACATTGAGCGAGGATAGAAATGAAAAGCAACGCCAATCTGATAATCGAAAGACAAAATTAGACGAATTAAAACCGGGAGATTATGTTAGATTTTTTAATCGGGATAAGATCGATAACGGATAACTTTTGGCTCACCATGAATTTTCTTCAACTTTTCTGGATTGGGAATACTCCTAATAGTCAGAGATGGCGACCTGCACTGCACAACCGTCACGGTGCTCACAGGTTTCTCCAGGGTATCGGATCTCGTAGATTGCGTCGGGTTGTCCGATCTCCGTTCTCCCTTCTCTCCAATGTGACCCTCAGTCGCCAGCCTTTCCTTCTCAATATATTTTTTTTCCAACACTGTACTGATACCCTTCTGGATAGTAACGCCCAGCTTACAGGGGCTGTCTGATTGGCTATGAGAATCTTGGGATGATTGGCTTTGGGAACGACTTCTATCCCCACCTTCCGGTGTGTGCCTTGCTTCCTGTTCGGATCCTGATAATTTGAACTTGGTCAAACTCACCCTCCTCACCAGTAAATTTGCCTTTTTCTTGTCCTTCTTCAACGTTTCCAATTTCATCCGTCTTCTGCCTGCACGACCACGAGGCAAAAATGTTTGTATCGTCACAATAATATTTGTGCCATTTTTGAATTCTACCTTGGTAATACCCAAATTTTGTACGATGGTACAATTTTTTTATCAAATGTGAAATTTCATTGGAAGAACAACAAACCAGGACAAAAGTGGGAAAATTATGTGTATTACCAAGCAACATGTCATCTGACTCCTTGCAGCTCATTCAATTTCCATTCAGTTGGAAGTGAAGTAGGTGCAAGTAGATCATTTTTACAGAATTGGTGTTAACCTTGGTTGTCTTGATCTCGGTCTGCCTGTTGAAGCGAAGGGTTGGGGTTTACTAATGATTTTTTCTTGATCTTGAAAAAGCCACCATCTTTACCAAAGCTGTGTTTCAAGGTGCTAAAGCGACTGCGTTTCTTCTCATCCTTGCCCGTCACTGTGTCTAGACTTGAGTTACTGTCCCCGACGGCAAAATCTTTCGGCAATGTCGTCTCAGGAGTCGTCGTTCGATCCTCTTCCTCGGTGGATGATCGGGCAATGACCGTGTTCACCGAGCAGCCGCCTTCGTTTGCGCTCTCGCCGCGATCCATTTTGAGAAACTGTCGCCTCCAGCCGGGGCCGTACGTTTAATTTGTTCAATTTGGCTTCCTCGTGGAAACCCTATAACCGGTCGAAGTGGTCAATGCCTCTGTCGACCTGAGCCTCCGCTTCGGCCGACCGGAACTGGCTGGTGAATGATTTTTTTCCCACCCTGCGGCGGTTAGCCCCTCAAGCTTGCGAATTTTTTTCAAATATTTTTCTCATCTTCATTAACCGGGTTAGCATCCGACCGAATATTTATCCAAAATTTAATTAGAGCAGTCTATTTGTTGATTTTGTAAATGGAGGGTGCCAGATAACAAGTCTAGTCCACCATTTACGGCATCGTAACAGGTTGTATATTTAGTTTCCTTATACGCAATTTTTATTTTGATCAAATGACAGAATTTGTTTTAAGAACGGGAGACACTGCAGAACCAGCGGACTCTTGTTATGCACTAAATGTGTTGATATAAAAGTGTTGGCCAAGGGCCCAACGGACAGGGATGCCCCCTCCTGTCAGGTTTACACTATCGCACCTCCATTTGTGTACGTGAGTATAACGATGAGCGGTGTAGCTTTACCTCCTCGCCCCACCACCCTCGCCACAATATGCGTTAGAGCACAACCTATGTTGTAATTGCCTAGGGGCAATGCTTGAAGCATCAATGTGAAATCTGGTTGGTGGATAGCCCAAAAACTTCTGCGACACATTTACACGGATGCAGCTAAATTAGGCGGAGACGATTCGCTCACAAGCTATGAAACCAGCGGCTAATTGAGTCGGAAAAATTTCTTAATCAATTCAATCGGCTTTGCTGGCAGACTTTCTCAATTGTATCAACATTCAGATAGTAGTATTGCTAATCCAGTTCTATATTCCACATACCTAATATGTCGATAAAGATGAAAGCGGCCATTTGCTGTTTTGGGATCTTTTTTTCCAATCTACAATATCCAGGGAAGAGACGACATTCCCCTCAACGTTGTCCAATAATAATATATTCCACCTGAAGAATTTCTAATTTTTCTAGTGACGCGACGGTGAGAAGTTTGAACCTGAGACGCAGAGCACGCAATGAACAACATATGATAAACTAATGATATGCATTGTGCGTTGGATAATCAAAATCAGAGTCATTCAAGGACTCAAGGCTGGCGGAACTTAAAGCTTGAAGAAGATATGGCTAGGCTCTTCGAAGTATTTGGGAAAAGAAAGAAGGGTCTAGGCCCCGAGATTGACCGATTTTGGAATTTCATTTTCCATTTTCTACTACGACCAAATTTGAACATTCAATCGATATTGGCAAAAAGTCGAGGCATGATACATCCTTCTTCTTCAATTAGAGACCAAAACCAATAAAAGGAGGATTCTAATTTATATTCAAATTTGTCCGAGATCAATCGACCTTCAAGTTTGGATTGTAGTTTGTTTCAGGCAGATTATTGTCGAGTGTGGTACAACATTCTCGGTCGCACCGTGGCAAGTGCATTTTACGTAATGGTAGCAATTTCTTTGGAGGTAGAAATCGACTGTGTGATATAGGTGAAGCGTAATACGAGAAGAGTCAAAGCTAACAAAGATGGAACGAGATCGGCATGCGTGTTGACGGAGAAGACGTGGAATTTTTCAATTACGCGATTACCTTAAAGACTGTGACTCAGGCACGCATAGAAACCAGTCGAGCTAAATGAATTGCCAGAAATTGAAACTCACGAACACATACTGCAGTCGTCTGACCGTAAGTGTGTCTCTAGAGGATATATCATGGTTCATCGGAAATAAGATGAACTTTGCAATGTATGCAAAATTCATTCTCGTATATCCCCACACGGAACACTTAGTTGATTTCACGTATGAAATACGTTTTAACGTCTGTCTACGTATACAGCTAAGATGATACGTATACTATATGTGTACGCGACGTATACAATCAAGACGTATTTTCTATACGAAGTAAATACGTATAACACATGTATTATTCGCGTCAATGCCGAAGCCGTTTTTTACGTACTGCATGTAGGGGAAGGTGGGGCGGAATGGCCAGGTAGGGCTAAACGGCCAACCCAAAAAAAAAATGACTTACTCGCATTTTCGCATCAAGGGGGACCGTACGAAACGGTATGCAATGTGACTTCGCTGACAGTCATCAAAAATTTTCAGGGTGGGGCTAAACGGCCGCCTAAAAAAAAAGTGACGCAACGGCATTTTCACGTCGAGGTGAGTGAGATAACACTACATGCAACGTGGTTTCACTGAAAACGATGCAAATCCTGCAGAAGAGTGAGGCAAAATCGTCCGCTGTCGAAATAGAAAAATTGCTTACTGGCATTTCCGTTTAATTGACGAATAACTAATTTTGTAAATTCTCTGTCGTCCACTGGAGTTAACGTGGATTAATCGGATTACTGAAACTGAAATAAATTATGAAAACTAACTGGGTAAATAAACAACAACAAAAATTTCTAATATATGAAAAATCAATCAAAACTTCCGAATATTAACATAAACTATAGTGTGGATGAAAGAGAAAGAGAATTGAGTTCGATTGAAAAAAATCATTTGATTTGAATGGATGAGATTATTAAGAAATGAAATAAAATTCTAAAGATAGAAATTGGATGAAGAAATTCTTAGCCAAATTACTGTAAATTTATTCAACTAAAAAGTGTAGTGTGCCAGTCAAATGTTGAACCAGTTCTCTCTCGGGGGTGTAGACACAATAAAATCCAATGTTGTTCGTTCGAACAGGAATATTATATTATACAAAACGAAAGTTGATATGATCTATAGCGTACACTCTCTTATCTATTCTTCAAGTGGTGAAAATATGCCGTCCAGGAATAGTTATTTTATCAAAAGAGGGTGGGCGATTTTGCTCCACCCTTTCGGTTTGGCATCGTTTTCAGTAAAACCACGTTGCATATAGTGTTATCTCACTCACCTAGACGTGAAAATGCCGTTGCGTCACTTTTTTTTAGGTGGCCGTTTAGCCCCACCCTGAAAATTTTTGATGACTGTCAGCGAAGTCACATTGCATACCGTTTCGTACGGTCCCCCTTGATGCGAAAATGCGAGTAAGTCATTTTTTTTTGGGTCGGCCGTTTAGCCCCACCTGGCCATTCCGCCCCACCTTCCCCTACGTATAAATTACATTCATATTGCGTGTAGTATTATGACAATCATAAAACTTTTATTATATGTACCATCAACGTATAGTATAATTGGTGATTATTTGGATGTTTTGAGAAACCTAGCCTATACGCATTATGTACGACGTATCTTTCACGTCACGCAGAACAACGCTTTTTAAATGTTTACTGTACATACGGAAGACGTATCACTTAGGTTGCCGAATAAGATCTTCAAGACACCTTCGATTTACGTACGATATATGTCGAGTATTGATAACAACGTAGGCGACACGAAAGGTATGTTTCGCATACGTATCGCATTGTGACATTGACGACGTATAAATTTTCTCGATCCTAACATTTAATATACGTGGATGCGACATATTTTTACAGTAATCCGAAATGCACCTAGCGACTGCTTTCCTGCCATACGTACGTTATACGTACATCAGATGTGTGTATCTCGGCGTTGGGCACAACCGAAGTAATACGAAAGACTTACGTACAGCACACGGTTTGCAGACCCACCTGATTTCGACGATTCGTATACGTAAATCAGACGTAAAAATTCACAGATCTTGCATGTTATGCAAGTATCCGAGTCATTGAA
>JAFFZH010007074.1:0-31292 GCA_018420115.1 Euura saliciscinereae
AAAAATGGCGTCGTTGCTCGGTTCAATGCGGTACACGGCCGAGAGCCCAGGCGCTATCCAGTCAATATATATATCAGTGGCTCGAATCGTCGAGACTACTCAGGAGTCAGGAGAGGGGATGGTCGCAACTGTTTCCTTTTCCTTTCCTTTCCTTCCATTTTCCCTAATTGATAATTCTCTGACGTTCTGACAATCGAGTCTTGAACTCTTCCTTCATAAATGATGATAAACCTATAGCTATTGGTTAAAAAAAAAATGATAATAAAAATAAGACGAATAAAAACAAAACGGCAACACGACAAGCGTTCCGAAACGATATGGCGTTGCGTAGTGACAAGTAGCAACTGACAGACGCAAGATCGCTGTTGGGTTTGTCCTCCGCTGTGTTTCACTGCTGCGCTACGCTCCCCGATAAGGTAAATGGAAACAAAGCGCTTTTGTTTAGTTTTGTGAAAATTTGAAACAAACGCGATTCAACCCTTGTTTCGTCGCTTTTCATTCGACCCAGGTGAAAATCGGATTCACGCTGCATTCCTATTGTTCATTTATCACAATGCGATCATTCTCATTTCGTGTTTTCCACCGAACATATTCTAGGTTAGAAATACCTTAAACGTCATTGTCCGACTTTTCGTAAATAAAACTGCGAATAAAATTATTTTTCAACGACGACGGAAAAGAATCAAATCGTAGGGTTCGGTTAGTTCTTGTAATGCTTTGTGGGAACGTGAGAAAACACTAATATCACCTTTTCATTCAATCATACCGTCTGTTTTGTTTGTTTATTTGTTACAAACTGCTCATTGTTATAAATTCCACGTAAAAAAAATGCGTATCAGTCGCGTTTCGTTTACTAATATTTTTCATTCCTTTTTTCAGTCAACCTCCATGGGGTGGCAGAGAATATATAATAATTCTACTTCCGTCATTGAAAATCAGTGAAATAAAGCCACGATGACGGACGAAGAGAGAATCAGGGCGGCAGCTGAAGCGCTGTTCACGAGGTCGCTGCAGTCCCAGAGAAGCTCTTTCACCCAGCACAGCATAAACCGAACTTCCGACATAGTACTCAGCGAAGATTTGATAGCGGGAGCGAGACATCAGGGCAGAATGTCCAACGTCAGGAGATTCTTTTGTCTCTTCATCACCTTCGACGTTCTGTTCACTTGCCTCATGTGGCTCATTTGCACGATGGTAATCAAACTATAAAATTCATATCCACCAGCATTTTTATGTCCGCGAGGAATTGAACGATTTATCAGCAGAAATATCGGAAAGTGGGTTCTGATAACATCGAACTTTTGTTACAGCTGAGCGGAAGTAGCATAGAGCAAGCATTCGTGGACCAAGTTGTGCATTACAAAATCAAGACGTCGCTGTTTGACATAGTGGTAAGAGCTCCGGTTCGCTCGAAGCCAAGTTGTTCCCTTTTCCATTTTCTCAATTCCAATATTTCATATTCACAGATGGCTGCGGTATGTAGATTCACAGTTCTGTTGCTCTTCTATGGACTTCTGTACATAAATCATTGGATAATCATCGCTGTGAGTTTGAACTCCGTCTTGTTTATATGACAAACCCACCGTAGAAACGTGGGCAATTAATTTCTCGCAATTTTTGTCGCAGATATCGACCGCGGCAACTTGTGCCTTTCTGATTGGCAAAGTCTATCTGTTCACCGTAAGTTTATCAGATTTTATCTGGCACTTTAACTATATCAAAAAATTGCCCTTGCCCAAGTTTGAAAATAATTCAGACAGATTGTTGTTTCAGTGGTCAGCCGCGGCGCAGCCAGTTTTCGAGGTGCTGCTGATACTCTCATCTTTCGTTTTGGCCTGGAGCGAAGCGTGGTTCTTCGATTTTCGCGTAATTCCGCAAGAGACTCAAGCAAGGGAATGGATTCTGGGTAAAAGAATTTAAAAACCCAGACCTAATTGAAACTTGATAGTCCAAAGTAGGAGTTTAAACCGTCGTTCATAAATAGGGGCTTCCGGATCGGAACGAGCACCGCTCTTGTCGCAGTTCTTGGCCGCTCCGCTTTCTCAGTACACCGAAAGTGTTGCAAATTTTTATTCCCCGATGGAATCCCCAGAGGTTTCGGACAACGAGGAGGAACTCGATAGAGGGCTGGGGGCTTCCGGAGGAGTGCCATTGTTCGAGAAACTGGTTGTACCTATTCTGCCTAGGCTGAGCGAGGAGAAGGTTTGTAAAATCGTTGCGATTCCTTCGCATAAAGCCATTATAAAAATGAAAGATGGGACGAAACCGGCAATGAAAGCGTTGTTGTGAAATTATTAACAATAAATTCTACCAGTAAATGCGAATGCAAAAATGCATACTGAGATGCAAAAATTGTCTAATAGATCATTTGAATAACGATTCAAATATCGGTTCATTGTTATTCGTGAGTTTCGACTCGTATCGCGATTATTCCTCATCAGATCATCAATTTTTCATCAGTTCACATCCAGCTGCTCATCCGACGAGGATAATGAAGGCTAAGACCTGTATAATAACTCTTGGAATTTGAGAATATGAATGAAATGAAAACAGAAGAAAAAATTATAGAAATTCGTAATCTTGAATGAATATTACGTGTGAATATTACGTATTTTTCACGAAGTAATTCTCTTGCTTGGGATCGATGGAGATTCCAAAATTTGCTCCGGTAAAACTAATCTTCACCTTCAGAGTCAGATTTAGTTTTTTTTTTTTTCACAATTATCTATATTATCACCAATTCTAATGACGGAAAAATAAGAAATAGCACGGTGTCTACATCCTTGAAAAACTTGGAAGTCCTGGAAATCTCAGGGATTTTTGTTTCTCCCGGAATGTCCTGCAATTCTCAGGGAATTTTAGATCCTTGCTTGAGTAGACACCCTTAATAGGCATATTCATGGTCAGAGAATGGTTTGACTCAACCTTCTCCCCCCTCGATTAGATTGAATCCATCGTCGGGGGGTTCTGAGACAAATTTAACAATTTTCATTCAAGTTTCTGCGCTGGTCATATTCACACGTTGTCTTGCACAAATTCACAAGTTTTAGTTACTACGACTTGTTGATTGGTTGATTTTGATTGGTAGTCAACAATCGGATAATTGAATAAATCACTTAAGAACGTTTGAACATAGCGATAGAACAAGGAGAAGTTATAATTGAACTTTTGTTATCTCTACTATTGCGTGAGCAAAATATCAACGATTCCCTTTGAACCCACAATCAAACAGGTTGGGTAATACTACACGAGTAATAGTTGACGATCAATGTCATTGCGCGGATTTGTGGAGGGAATAAATTCGAGTGATTACTCGTAAGTGCATCGGATAAAATTACGGCGCTTATAAAAGTGAAGTTTGACACGGGACTGGGAGTAAATCTTGAATATTGATTTTTATCGGGATAAGAAATTAGTGTTTTATATTTGTGACAACAATCCATCAAGATTTTTCCAAAAATCGTGATCACGTCGCACAGTATGATGCAACTGAAGGATTTCTTCTTCGGCAATAGAAGCCATCAAGTCTCAGAGCTCAATGAGTGCAAAAGACGAAAGTACAAAGAAAAGGATGAGGTGGATAACGATAAACAAATGACAGTAAGTCAGAAGTACATGAACTTCCAAATACAACAGAACCGGAGAATGTCAATTCAAATTATTGTTAGCCATTGTGATTAGTGTGATGACACAACTTGTTACAAGGGTACATATTTATTTAGTCTGATTCATTACCACCTGCGATCCGATCGCTGTTCTTTCTTTTTGTTGTTAGCACATCTAATGTATCGAATTCCCGCCACCTTATTTAGTGCTGGACACGTAGTTAAAGTTAGTCATCGTGTCTGCGTAATATGCGGAAGTCCGTTTTTATTTACGATACTAATTCTTTCTTTTCACCCAAGGCAACGGAATACAAAGAAACTGGAGACGCCATTATAAATCGTGCCTGGGAACTAGTCAGCAGTCCTAATTGGGCGGTAGAATATGAGACTGCGGAAGGTGACACAATATCTTCCATGCATCTACCGAAGCCTGATGGAAAAATAATGAAAATTACTGTGAGTCGAGTTTCTTTTTTTTCCTCACGAAGCTTAGCGCCTATGATTGTCTTGTTCAAATTTTTAGGGGTTAATCGATATCTCGGCGCAAGAACTTCTTCACGAGTTATTCGACAACATTGAGAATTCTGCGAGCTGGAACCATCATTTGAGCGAGGCAAAGAAGATCCAAGTGAGTCAAAGCTTAGTCGGTCGTTCTTCAAATTTCCTCCAATTTGTTCGATAACTTTAACTTTTCCATTGTTAAACAGGCGATAGATGATCGAACGGACATAGTCTACCAAGCGACAACGTCCCACGGCGGTGGGATCGTGGGAGCGAGAGATTTTGTGATACTGAGGTGCCACGGGGAGAAGGATTCCTCGCTAATTAGTGCCGCGGTGTCTGTACCCTTTCCTCAAATTCCACCCCGCAAGAACTTTACTCGGTAAGTAAAATCTAAACTTGTACTCGGTGTGTTGAATATAAATATGATTCTCACTTCATACAACGTTACAGGGGCGAGAACGGGGTCAGTTGCTGGGTGATGGAGCCCCTGAAGGGCGAGGAAGATCTGCGGTGCAGATTCACATTGCTCTTGAACACGAATTTGAAGGGTTGGCTGCCGAAGCGGGTCATAGACTCGTCGCTCTCTAGCGTTATCAAAGAGTTTATGCACTCGCTGCGTGCCCACGTTCGCCAGATGAAGGACTGATAGATAGTAAGAGAGTAACAATAAGACTATTTCTCGAGATAGGAAATACTTTCGATAATGGACGCGCGCCGTTGTCCGAGGAAAAAAGCTTTCATTGTGTAAATTTGAAAATTATCGAATTTCTCTGAGCTTGAAAGCTGGACGTTTGTAAATCTCTGTACATGTGTACATACAGACTGTCGCCGCGATAGAAAGACTGAATACAGACGGTTGGCGAAAAGTGTTGAGGTACAAATTACGATTTGTAGCTCGCAGGACAATTCAAAAGGCATATTTGGACGCTAGATAAATGTCCTTTTATGATATTTTTTCATAATAATTATTAAATTGTATGTAAATAAGTTGATATTTTGCCAAATTCTATAACAAGGCAAAGTTTCTAGTTATTCTTCCGTTCTCAAATTCATTTAATACAAGAATAAATTATCATACAACAAATTGCAGCGCTCAATTTAGCCAGCTGACAATTTTTCTCAAAGACGTGTTTCCGACATTTGTTGATTTGAATTCACAGAATAACGTCAAACAGGGATCAAATTGGATGAAATAATTTAAGATTAGTCAATCATTCTTCGATTTCGATACGGGTTATTGAACAATAATTGGATTCTGTTTACCGGATAACTCGAACGAAACATTAATGAGATCCTAAAACCGTATTTATAACCAGAGGCGTATAACAAGCCCGTAGACTCGTTAGCGTGTAACCAGAATTTGAGAACGTGAGTCACAGCTTGGAATATACGTATTTTAATGGCGTAGAGTCGTACCAGTAACATATTTTATTGCCATACGCATTCGATTTAATAACTCTCTAAAATCTGCTAAACGACGCTGCTCATTGCCGTGGACGTGTTTATTTGGTTTTCAAACAAACCGTTCAAAAATCGGGAGTGACCCGTGTCAGTCAAATTTACTCATTTTTTTTTTTAATTTTTGTCTTTTATTTTACTTCGATTTATTATTTCCTCATTTCCGATTTACTTGTCTTTTCGTTTATTACTGAATTCGTGTAACGGAATACGAACACCGAAGCAGTGATTAACGTCAGGTTTCTATCGCATAGTCAAACGACACGCTTCTATTGGGTTGTTTTTTCCACACATTTTCACATCGAGGCTTTATATACGTATGATAAAGAAATATAATACAATATAGGATATACTAGCTCTATAGGATTTTATAAATATTTAGATATCGAATTTTTTAATTAATATTGTCAAACAATTAAGACAAGGCTGCGATAAATGTTTTTTTTTTTTGTTTTTGCGAACGTAAGCGTAACAACGCTTTGATAAATCTGTATGTGTATGCATCACTCTTATTATCTAAAATAGACATAGTAAAATGCAGCCCATGTAACGTATGGTTATCAAAATAAAGCTACATCGAAGAAAAAGATAATTCATTGACTGAAACTTTTATTTTCTTGATCAGAGTTTAGAGACTGGAATTGATTGTGAAAGAGTGTTAAAAGTTTCCTAACAACAGTCAAGTCATGTTGTTTTCTATTTTGAAAATATTTTGCAAAATTCAACCTGTGTTTTTTTTTTATACGTCGTTAAATATCCGCGTACGTTGGCTGCTTCTTAATGTATACGCGAAGTTGACTGTTATTTTTGCGCCTGATCGTTAAATTTCGTTTTAATCGTTGACGGGTGCTCGAGGGGGAACATACGTCCAAAATAGATATTCTATCGGTACGGAAAGGCAAAGATTGGCTATTGTTAGCAGCTTCGTTAAAATTTTATACGCGTTTGCAGGATCCGGCCCGGAAGATCTGGAGCGCGTCAACTTATATCCACACTGCCAAAGATAAACCCCATAAACGAATCGGTGTCTGCGACCCACCAATCGTCAAGAAAAAAAACCGAAAAAAAAACAATCTATAAATTTTAACCGATCACCGTTGGCGTGATTGAAATTTAATTGTCATTCGTCAGCTCGTCAATCACGTTGGTGATCTCTTTTTCCATTCCATCGCAATATCGAGGGGGAAATAACTCGTTGAAGTGACGTGTCAATGGTCCGTGCATTAATACAAATTAATCGAAATGCGAATTACCATGAATTGAATGAATTATTTCGATTGAAATTAATTGAAAAAAAATAAATGATATGGACGAAATTAGATTGAAAACTATTCCGAATTAATCGGAATTAACTTGGATTTGGGTTTGAATTAATCTCGCAAATATCGCAAATTAATTTTGGCTAACGTGTATTAATAGGAATTCATTGAGAATTGAAGAATTAACTCGAATTCAACAACATTAATTTTAATTATAGTAAACTAATTGGAATTACAATGAAATGATTTGAATTATAATGCATTAAATTAGATTGAAAATAATAATGCGAATCAATTCGAATAATAATATTTATATAAATAAAAAAGCGATTCCGCAGTGACCGGAGGCTACGGAGACTGGAAATCAAGTAGCAAACGTCAGCATGCGGTCGGACAAACTCCGCTCAGCGATAAAAGGATCCTAAACTATCGGCTAACATCGTGATATCAGCTACCAGTCGAGATCCCCAAATATCCTGTTCAAATAACAGTCGTGGCTATAATTCGAAATCGATTTACGACCGAGGATGGAAAAACCGGGGGTGGAGGGTAATAAAATAAGGAGAGAAGAGAGAAAAGCGGGTAAAAAAAGCCCCAGGACATCGGAGGGTGAGCGCCAGCTGATAAAAACGTAGCGAGTAGCGACTCGTTGCGTAGAGGTATAGGTGTGGTAGATGGCGCCCCGGGGTGGTCGGTTCTTCAGCTGAGCCTCGAGATGGGATCTAATCGTGTCAGTTCAGTCGTTCCCGAGCCGCGTGGGAACTCGGAGTTCGGGGTGTCTCCTTGTCGTCGTTGACGCGAGTTGGAGGGCTGGCCTTTAAAGAACCTCCACACACGTACGCTCGTACATATAACATACACCTGTGTAAAATGTAAAAGGATCATAAATTCGGTGAAGATATTCAAAGTCCGCGAGAATAAATCGTAAAATGTAGCCACACAACATCGTTGAAACCGGTATTTATCGCCACATGGTGACGACGTAATTAAAATAGTGCAGTGTCAAAGAATGAGAAGCCGATAAAGGGGGGAAAAGGAGGATTTGATATGGTAAATAGTGCTGATTACTATCGTCCCATTATTTGCACAGGTTCTGATCCAAATATCAAAATATCATTCATTCTCCGACGAGTCTTAATTGACCCTCGACGTCAGAAACAGGGAGACCCTTACCTAGGTCAATCTACGATAATAAAATTGACTCCAGGGAGGGGGGACTCGGTTAGCCGTCGACGATACCGATTTCCGGAAACGACAACGTATAATTAACGATTTTTCCTTCCGTCTCTCTCCACCTCCGCGATCCGTTTCGACACCGTAACCCTAGAATCACGAGCCATTGGCCAGGTGTATCCCAGAGCTCGCGGGGCGTGACAACCCCGTCCAGCCTTCTCCCTCGTTTCAAGGTCAACCTGCGCAGGAGGAAGGATGGAAGATCGAGTGTGACGAGAAGAGCCTCGTCCGTAAATTATAATTGTTTCGTTCTCAAACCGCCCGAGGAGGGGGATTCGACTGGATTAATTGTAAGCAGAGAAGCGTAGGTTCAGCTCGCAGCGAGGATGAGGTAGCTTCGCGGTACTCTGACGTCGGCTGTAACGCGGATTTTCGTGGACAAGACACTAGAGAGCGAGAATTAGAATGGGAATGGGAATGACAGGGAGAGAGAAAGGATGCGTTTCCATGGATACGGTCGAGCCCAGAATAGAGAGCGACCGCGGTTCTGTGTACGACTCTCGAACGTCCAGAACCGATAGTAGATGGTAAAAGATTGCATCGTTTATTCAGTCGATCGACGTACCGTGAGGTGTAGGCGCTTACAAAACACGCAGCACGCGGCGCGTCGAAGCACCTCGAGATCTTCTCACGTTGGGTGCGAGACGACGATTCATTGTCAGATCGTATTTTTCGAACGATCCACAGAATAATAGCCAGCCTTTATTTACGTTCGCACAGGTAGCAGAGCGGAGTGTGGTAGATACGTGAGGGAATGACCTGCGCCTGCGTCGGGTGTAAATATGGATTAGGACATAGAGCGGGATATAAGGTGTAGAGTAAACAGAATTAATTGTAGAAAATTGGGGGCGACAGAGCCGCCCGCGATTAGAGACGATCTGCAGGGATGACGGGACGTTACGACCTTCCGACGATAGGTGATGGTGGGAGGGGGGTGAATCGCAAGCGACACGTTTCACCCGGCGATTCACCCTCACAATCAGCGTATTTGTGATGAGATTGCGGGTCGTTTGCAGTAGCGCGAGGAGCGGAGGATAAATGTACGCGATCACTGATCCCGATTCGATAACGGAAGCGGAGGAACGCCGGAGGACGGTGATCGGTGGGAAGATCTGTAGAATGAAGCCCAAGTCCTGCAAGAACGTGGTTCACAGTATATTGTACGCCGGTGTCCAGTCGAAAAAAGCCCACCGCAAGCGGAGCCTGAGCCGAGAGATATGACGGTTTCTTCGCGTGGGAAATATCTACGAGCTCTATAAATAGCCGACGGATAAAAGAGAGAATCGCATATCCTATAGGATACAGGTAATCTATTCTCGTCTTTCCATTTCCATTTCCATTTTCATTGACGTTTCCAATCCCCCCGTTATCTCATCGCGGTAATTAACACGACGCTTCGTGCCCCACGCGCTGTTAAAAATATATTGAAATCAGTTATGCAAACGAGAATGAAATTTACAAATCCTGGTGATGGAAATAATATTGATATAAAATATCGGAAAAGTTGAATTTTAATCCACAAAAAGTACATGTTAATTGCTTGCATCAAACCGCGTCGCTTCCGGTAAAGTCGTATTTTTTTAAAATTACCCTCGCGGAACGGCGATCTTCTCTGATTATCGGCTCTATACTGTGTATAGGCTGTACGGTCTATACACAAATTTCTCTCGACGCCGAGAAATTTTAAGGTTGTTTCTTTGATACCTTGGTGGTACTTTGATCTTAACAGCTTCGACGCATCCGAAAACTGCTTCATATCTTTGACGCTCGCTCGGCTTTTACACTCGCGCGTTATCATTATTATTTTCATTATTATTATAACACCGGATTTATGAATTTGAGGCGAATCGTGGGACGTGCGGAAGTGAAAACTTTTTGCGATTCTCACGACAGTCGTTATAAATTTATAGAATTTCTAATCGGCAAAGGCAGATCAGCTTTTCAGATCGCGGGATCCGCGGGGATGGACGCGGTCTAAAATTGGATAGATTGTTAGAGCTGGGTATGAGGTACGTGTACACATGTTTGTCGGTCGCAGATTTATCTCCAATACCTTAACAATGTTTGTAAACATGGATCGAGGAATTTCATACTCTATTTCAGGTATTATGGTTGCGTGCGATATCGTGATATTTAGCGGATTCAACGTTATTACACAACACGAAAGTAATTAGTATCCGTATAACTCACATCATACTTATATGCTTCTCGTTAACAACCCGAGTGAGTCTACGGCACTTTCCTCCGAATAGCCAATCTCCCGCTAAAAGCTTTTACACAATTTTTCTCTTCTTCTATATCACGGTCGAGTTTAATTACCGCCGTGGGAATTCTACGTAGTACAGTACGTATGTACCTAAGTAATTGAAAATATCGGGCGAAAGTACGTCGTATGTACAACAATACCCTACGGTTTTGTACAGCGACAATGGAGACTTGTGGATTAAAATTCAACTTTTTCAATATTTCAATATTCATATAACAGTTTTGAAAATTACAAATCATTCGGGAAATTTCATAGCCAAGATTATACTGAATTTTATATACAGAATGTTTCGAAAATTCGGCTGAATACTCATATGATATGAAAATTCGTGATAATTTCAAGCAAAAATGGGTTTCCACTGTTACAATAATTGCCGAATCGGATCATAAAATATTGCAGAATGAACCAAAAAATGAAAATTTTAAGCTTTTAATCGGATGGACGGTTGATGATTGACTGAAATACCGCTTTGTCACTAAAAACTAAAAAATAATCATAGTATGATTTAATAGAACCGTATCAATATTGAGATACAGTGATTGAAAACTCGGTATGTTTTTTCAATATTAAGACACAAATATGAAATTTCAAGATGTTTCATATCAAGTTCATTTCAATCGTCAGGATTTGTAAATTTCATTCCTGTTTGTATAAGAAATTTCAAGATATTTTTAACAGTTGAGTTGAATCATTGAATCATTTTTTATTCCCTCCTCCCGATCCTCGCCACCTGATCGATCGCTTATCGAGTCTAAGCTGAATATCTGAGTGTAACGAATGCCGGAATGCGTGCAACAGGTGAGGTAATCCGCGTTCCCGGATCAACCCGGGATAAAACTGTGCGGATTGACCCGATTCACCTGCGCGCCTTAGAAGACAAACGAAATAGTAATAAATAAAATGTCGAGGATGGCTCTGCAATGGGACAAACTTTCACCCGCGGAGTTTCAGCAACTTCAAGATCTCGCGGCGTGTGAGTCATTTTTCATTAGGTTTCAGTGTCCCCGAGTCGATTGATACCATCATTCGTTCGTTATTACAGACTCGCCAAGAAAACTGCAGGATGTGTTGGCTACGTTTTGCGGAGCCACCACCTCCTCCGGTGGTGTGCAAAAATATCATCCGGACGGGGTAAGATCGAGCTACTAAACAAGCTAGTTTGGGCTGACTATAGGCCAGCCCTTAAACTTCCCATTATTATTATTATTATTATTATTATTTTGTTTCTCAGTATTTTGAATTTAGCAAATCTGACCTCAGATTCTTGATCAGCGGTTCGAAAAATGATATGATACCAAATTTCATTCGAATCCGTTGATCCGTTCTCAAGATATCGTCATTTTTATTGTATTTTTTAGAATTTCGTCGTTTAAATAATTCAAAAAGATTAATATCGATGTTCGATTTGTTCCTTTGACCATAGTTTTTGTTCTACCCATATAGGACATCGATTACGAAGGATTTCGCAAGTTTCTCGACAGTTATCTCGAAGTTGGGGCCCCGGACGAATTGGCCCGCCACCTGTTCCTATCCTTTGTCAAAAAGGGACCCAATGTCACGGACAGTGCCAAAGCTCTGAAGGTACAACATGAGATAAGAAAAATATACAATAGATAAATCTGTCCGATGTCTGAAGCAAAGGAAATACAGCTTCTCATATTATTTCACTATTTGTGCGTAACAAAAATGAGTATCCGTTGAATTATTCGCCCGGTAGGAAATGGCAGTGCTGTCGTCTACGACGGCTTGCGCGGTGATTACTTCTCACACGACGTCCAACAGCAATGTGAATAGCACAGGATTGACTAGCGGCGGTGGTACAGCAAATTCAGAGACTCACGGGGGTGGATCTTCTATCGTGGAAAAGTTTCACGGTCTTACGGAGAAACTTCAAGCCCTCGGTCATCATAGATCGGACAGCGAAACATCCGCCAGGGCTCGAACAGGTGCAGAATTAGGGAAAATGATAGTAGTTGGTATTTTTATAACGTATTCTATCAATTAGCATAGTTTCATTCATTTTATTACGTATATATATAAAGTTTGAGTTTACCGCACGCTTGTGTACTTGTATTGTACACAGGTAGCGTACATCCTATGCTGACGGTGACACACCCGTCGTACAGTTGTCACGACATGCTTGAAAAAAAGAGCACAGATAGCAGCCCGAGCCACAGCCAAATGTCCCGTAATTCCTCCCGAAAGTCTAACAACTCTCTGTTCATTAACAATGGCAAGTTGGAAGGTGAGACAATGACGTACAGCAAAGATGCTATCGATGTTAACTAGCATTTTTACAAAGTCACTATAAATGGAAATATAGATTTTTTTTTTCATATAACCAGCTGGTAATCGTAATTATTATTTGTAGGGCGAGTGACAATTAATGTTGTTTAATTTTTCAGAAATTAGACACCTCGCCAGGAAACAGAGCATGATAGACGTACATGCCGTAAAAGTTAGCTTGAAAGATATCGTTTGCTATCTTTCTTTACTCGAGGCTGGTAGACCCGAAGATAAGCTCGAATGTAAGGGGAATTAGATGACTGTCGTTAATGTGAAGATTCTTCTTATTTTACTTTATTTATTCAACAAACAAATACTAAATTTTTAAGCTCCTTGAAAAACAGATCTAGACACTTTTCTACAATTAACCGAGCGTTCCTGAGATAGACGTTACATTAGTGTGAATAGAAAAAGAGATATTATTGAAGCAATTTCAAATAATTAACGTCGATACAACCGGATTATCGATTTTCTCTGAATCGTAATTATCATAACTGTTTCAGTCATGTTTCGATTGTATGACACCGATGGGAACGGAGTTCTCGATAGAAACGTAAGTTGGATCAAAGGCGATAATCCTTTTTCTCACAAACAAATATGAATAATCATTGTGAAATATTTTCACAGGAAATCGATTGCATAGTTAACCAGATGATGAACGTCGCTGAATACCTTGGCTGGGACGTTTCTGAACTGAAACCGGCAAGTATTTCCTCTGAAAAATACCTAATGGGTGGTCAGATAACATAAATGCATGTGTTTCTTCGCTAGATTCTCCAAGACATGATGATAGAGATCGACTACGACTCTGACGGTACCGTTTCTTTGGATGAGTGGAAACGTGGAGGTCTTACGACCATTCCGTTACTCGTACTTCTTGGGCTGGATTCCCATGTTAAAGAAGATGGCAACCATCTGTGGAAGTTGAAACACTTCAGTAAACCAGCTTACTGCAATCTCTGCCTGAACATGCTCGTGGGCTTGGGTAAAAAGGGATTATCCTGTGTCTGTGAGTACAATGTCTGATGCGGGTAATAAATAAATAACTCCTCTCAATCGTGGTGAATGAGAGTCTATTATTTCGAAAATCCAATCTCGTTTCAGTTTGCAAGTACACCGTACACGAAAGATGTGTTCAGAGAGCACCCGCCTCCTGCATAGCGACTTATGTCAAAAGTAAAAAGACGTCGCAAACCATGGCTCATCACTGGGTCGAGGGTAATTGCCACGGCAAGTGCTCCAAGTGCAGAAAGACCATCAAGAGTTACAACGGAATAACGGGACTACACTGTCGATGGTGCCAAATAACTGTGAGTCATTATCCTTCGCTCATATTCACTTTAAATGTTTGTGAAAAATTACATTGTTACAATTGCGCCTAATTTTCTAGCTCCACAACAGATGTGTTTCCCAAGTCAAGGCCGAATGCACCCTCGGTGAACATGCAGCCCATATTTTACCTCCCACTGCTATTTGTCCCGTTGTCATAGACCGGCAGCGATCGTTGTCTAGGGACAGTAAAAGGGGCAGTAGGTACGGACACGAGAACGCCTCAGCCACGTCGGTGAGTATTCGTTTTGCGAAAGGGATAAAACGTTTTACGCCATGATACAGATTACTTTTGTGTTTCACAGAATGCCTCTGCGTCGAGGGGAGGATCGTCCAATCAGCAGCCTGCTATGTCTTTCCAGATAACATTGCCGCCCGGTGTAACGCCGCTATTAGTTTTTATAAATCCAAAATCTGGTGGAAGACAAGGTGAAAAGATGCTGAGAAAATTTCAGTACATACTAAATCCTCGACAAGTTCACAATTTGGCTACCGGAGGTCCCATGCAAGGACTACAAATGTTCAAGGATGTAGAAAATTTCAAAGTTATTTGCTGCGGCGGAGATGGAACCGTCGGATGGATCTTAGAAACCATGGGTAAACGGTTTTCGGCGGTAGCATGACATCGCGAAAAAAACGAATCCACGATCTTTTCTTCATTACTTTCGTTTCTCTGTCATCCAGACCATGTTCAATTCCAAGAACAACCTGCCGTCGGAGTTATTCCTCTGGGAACGGGGAATGACTTGGCTAGATGTTTGCGCTGGGGTGGTGGATACGAAGGCGAGGCAATTTACAAGGTTTTAAAGGTGACGATTCATCACTGTTTAATATTTGATCGTTATTCAATTTTAAATATTATTTTCTAATTGTCAGAAAATAGAAAAGTCAACGCCTGTAATGATGGACAGATGGCAAATTGAGCTGACCGATCACGATAAGGAGAAAAAACCAAACCAGGACAGCATCCCCTACAATATAATAAACAATTATTTTTCCGTCGGTGTCGATGCGGCGATTTGCGTAAAATTTCATTTGGAAAGGGAAAGAAATCCGGAGAAATTTAACAGCAGGATGAAAAACAAACTCTGGTATTTCGAGTACGCAACTAGCGAACAGTTCGCAGCAAGTTGTAAAAACCTCCACGAAGATTTGGAAATTATAGTGAGTTTATGAAACCAGAATCTTTTCTCACCCACGAATACGAATAATGAAAATTGTATTTCATTTTCAGTGCGATGACATTCCTTTAGATTTGGCTCATGGTCCGTCCCTTCAGGGTGTAGCTTTATTGAACATCCCATTCACGCACGGTGGATCGAATTTATGGGGCGAACACCACGCCAGGCATAGACTTGGAAAGCGTAGAAAACGTCCCGACAAGGAACTAAGCACCAGCAGCTTCAATTCGGTAGATTTAAACGCGGCTATTCAAGGTGCGTTGTTTGAACAACGGATCTATTTTCGTTTCGTCTAATAACGAACGAACCGGTTGGTCAACCCCCTCGATCAAAAAGATTAAAAATCCCACTGTTTAAATAAAGCTTGCCCTCTGGTTCACAATTTGTTAACAGCTGCTCATCTGGCTAAGTAAAAGCTCGACGTAATTGAGGGCTCCCTTAATTGCGAGCAGCTGCCACACCCTTCAATTACCTTGGGACATTCCGTTCTATTAATACACCCCTGGTCGCATATCAAAACGATCATGTACATACGTTCGTCGTAGCGACGTTCCAAGCCTGGTTATACGTGGCAAGATTTTACCCCACAAATATCAATTTCGATTCGAATAATGGATAATAAAATTACCATTACAGATATTGGGGACAATCTCATAGAGGTAATTGGTTTGGAGAATTGCTTGCACATGGGCCAAGTGAAGACTGGTCTTAGAGCGTCGGGGAGGAGACTGGCTCAGTGCAGCAGCGTTAAGATAAGAACCGCAAAGCGATTTCCGATGCAAATCGACGGAGAACCATGGATGCAGGGACCATGCACGGTGAGCGGTTTTCAAAATCTCATTCAACCAAACACGATTTTGGTACAGTTTGTATGAAATTTTGTTGTTTTTCTCCTTTTCAGATTCACATTACTCACAAAAATCAAGTACCGATGCTGATGGCTCCTCCATCTGAGAAAAGCAAGGGATTTTTTCGCTTTTTGAAGAGATAATTTGTCGTTCATCCATTTATATTTTATTCATGGTACACGCAGCAGCAGACAAATTCGCTGTAATTATCAATTTTTTTATATCTTAATTCTCAAAGACTATAATTCATGTTCGTGTTTCAAGTTTAACGTTGAAAAAAAATATACATATACGTACATGCGAACGGTTGATGATATTTTTCAGTAAACAAAAAAAAAAAAAAGGGAAACAAAAAATATATAAAATGATATAAAACTAGGAAAAGAATCAAATATATAATTACATATTTATAGGTAGATGCTAGATAGATATGCGTATATCTCGCGGTCCATTTCACAAGTAAATAGCGTACGTAGAGTTACTGAAAAGTCGGCAACAAGATAGAATTAAAAAAAACCCTAAACGACAAAGAATATTCTCAGCTCTGCATTTATAAATAATGATAAAATATCAATTCTTGCTTTTCTAAACGGCTGTAGTAAGTTTTTTATTACTCTGATTTGATTCTTAATAATCATAAGATTTCGCATAAGAAAATGATAAAACTAAATAAATTGAAATTAGAAATACTTTATAGATAGTAAAAGGTACATAAAATTCGCTTTTAATCGCGTGACCCACGGAGGTAGATAGTTCTTAATTTATTGAGCGTATGTTGAACGAGAATAACGGCACTAGTGTAATAACACTGATTTGTAGTAAAAATATGAATAATTCTAAACAATGGATAATTAAAGATTTTAACGAAATTCCGTCATATTTTATTATAAATATATTTTCTAATACAAATTTTTTAAGTCTCTCGTAGTGTGCTCTGTAAACTCGTTGACTGGCTAACGTAGCAGGAGAGAGCTGACCCAATCTATGACCGAAAACAATTGATATTGATAAATTTATATTTCGTATCATTTTATAGTGAAATTGTAACAATAGTATAGTACATAAATAATTTACGATAGTGATAATATTAATAATAATTATTATAATGGTAAAAGGAAATGTGTAATATCTTTTTTCAACACGGATCGCACGCCAGCATCCTATTCTGAAGTCTGATCAAACTGCAAAGCTCCGTCTGTTTAACACAAAACTACCCCTTTGAACACCTGTAATGTTAATAATAATATCATCTATTGCGAATGCACACAGGCCTAAAGTGGAGTATGTTAACGCAATCGAATCACGCGCTCTGTGTAATTGTAAAAATTGAAGAGTAAAGAGAAGATTGAAATAGAGAATAATAGATGCGCTATCGATTGTTGCTTGTTATTATTGTAATTATAAGTATGTTATCAATAATGGAGTATAAGAGAAGAGAATTTTAAAACACAGCGCAGCGCACGTGAATACACAATTAGGCATATAGACTGATACCTGCGTACTTAAATTAATTAGGAATCGGAATAATAAAGTAAATATCACGTTATAACAAATGAATAATTGATATTCGATCATCTATTTCTAACTTATTGGTCAGGAAAATATTTTATTCTAAACTTATAGTCATGGATATAATAATTTTCATAATCGGCGCGGACGTTGAGTCAGAAAATGCGTCCTAGCCAAGCTGATGGACACATATTTTTTCTATTTCATTCTTTATAAATGCCGTGGATTAACGTAGGTACAAGTAGATTTAAACAATATTTGTATGAATGTATCGTCATAAGCCATTATCAAATCATCACGCCACAATCACTATGTAGTGTATCTCTAATGTGTAATCCCAGAACTTTGATGTAGATAATTTACGTATCAAGCTACCTTACGATATTACGCATTGTGTGAATTTTGTTTGAATACAAGAAGATAAAAGGTTTCGCGGACGAAAATCTATGCGACGAGGAAAATAAAAATATTATGCTCATATTAAAGAATTTGCAATTAATTAAATCATCTATTAGTTATATATTACACAATCAGTTTTACATTATTACATATAGTTTCCTTATTCTTTTTACTCGGCTCAGCCGATTATTCTTTTGGTAATTAAACTCCGTGAAGTGGTAAATGCATTTGTCATTGATCCGGAAGCGTTATTGTCCTCAGCGAATCTTCGGGATGTATTTCCATAACTGCAACTGTTCCGTCGTTGAAGGGAACCGCTATTCCTCCGTCGAGGACAAGCCCTGCGTCGAAACAGTGCGATCTGACGATAAGTTTGTCGCTAAAACCTCTCGGTAAAATTCCCTTAGGCGACGGTAACGTTCGACCAATAATCATGTCTCTAATCGTGTAGGCTATCCTTTTGTCCTCTGAAACAGTTATAAAGTCACAGATATGTTAGAAATAGGCAAAGTTTCGATTAAAAATCAGGAAGGAAAATCGGTCTACCTACCAGCGGGAAATTGTAATCCTTTATTATAATCCGAGGATATACGATTCGTCGTATTGGGATCCAGATTTACTCCTGCAAACCTGAGTACGTCATTCACCACATGTGGACTCAGACTGTTTATCGCTTTGTGCCACGAAGTTGATCCAGTTCCGGTGCTGGCGCACAACCCGCAGCTCTTAACTTTGAACGAGGGACTCTCGTCTCCCAATTTTATCTCCAAAGCGCTGGTACGAGCCGACAAAGACTCTCCTACGAATACCTGGAGCAAAACGGTATCGTTGGAAACTATTTATCAACGATTCGTCTTTGATAACTGTTTGAACTCACTTCGTTCAAAGCGAGCCAAGGGAGTCGTCTTTCCCTGGGTAACCGGGTCCCAGTGCTTCCGCTATTTTCGGGAGCGTCATCTGCATGAAACCTGGATAAGAGGAAAACTATTTGTGAGAAAGAGCGGAAAGACAATCGTGCCAGGGACTTTAAAGGGGGATGATTACCCTAGAGTATTGTTGTTCTCCAGGGCGGTGTCCTTGTCGGTATATTCAACTCCCAGCCTTTGTTTTCTGCTCCGTTTCTCGTGCATGTGGAAAGTGGGGTCCCATATACCCTCGCCCTTGAGGGTCGTTCTTATTCTACTGCGCATCAGATATTTGTACTCTCCAGCTCTGAGTAACTCGAATATCGAGCTTATATCTCTCGAGTATGTTTCAGACAACATTAAATACCCCTCGGACGAAGAGGGGTCCGAGTTTATTCCCATTATCGGCTTCTTGTCGTCGCGTATCAAGTTGGCGGAGAACAAAAACGTCCCATCTCCGCCTATCGGAAGGATCAGGTCGGCCCAGTCAAATGCGGTATGGTCCAGCGATAGTCTGCGTTCGATAAACAATTCGTGATCATGTTTCGTTCGATAAAAATTAGTTGGTTTCCAAATTATTTTCTCACCTATTTATCACCCTGTATTCTATATTCAATCTTTTCAAAATTTGTATCGTCGCCAATTCCTTCTCTTTGTCAGTTTGGTGGCTTCTGAGCAATGCATCGTAGTCTGATCCTCTATCGACCAGTTTTTTTTTCAGCTGCTCTTCGGATAAGCCGGGTTCTCCGAGTCTCTCAAAGTAGTAACGGGACACTTTTGCCAAAATGAGAACGCGTTTTGGAACGAAGCTCGACTCGTTGCGAGCAATGACGCGGCATTGCTTCCTGAGGAATGAGGCGTTTGGACTTTTTAAAAGATGAAGACTTCCTGGAAGCAGGTGAACCCCCTTTTCTTTCACAGAAGAAACAGAAAATATTTCGCAAAAACTGGACAAATCGGCGAGTTGACTCGTTCGAACTCGATATTCGATATTCAAATATTCAAATTTACCGCCACTCGCAACAACGGTGCAGGGTGTGAGGCGAGACCGCCTCTACGCGTTTCGATAGTCTATGACTCTCCGCATGGCTTGCAGAATGCAGATTTCCGTCTGCTCTTTGAACAGTGGACAAAAAGTACAAAGCCACAGCCACGCAATTATGTCATTTCGCATATCCGCTAGGTACTTACTGCTCACTTCCCTCTGGAACAAGGCGAGCACTGTCATCCTAAGCCCGACTTCCTAGGCTCTGGCGATCATCGGGCACGTGTATCGTCGATTAAGCGGGTGACACTCTGTTAGATCGTCAAAATAACCGTAAAAGCGATAGCGTTTATAACCTCTGACTTCTTTTCGTGGGTTCCTCAGTTCGCCCAGCAGCGCTTTTAGGTCGTCGTGACGGATAGCCGAACCAAGGTTCGATCGCGGGATACCTCGAACCTAGATCGGCGAAATTCGAACGTCGAACGCGTGGATTGATACCCTGTTAAAAATATCTTGAAATATCTTATCTTTTCTCTACAAACAGGAATTAAATCTACTAATCCTGGTGATTGAAAGGAAATTGGTATAAAACATCTTGAAATTTCATATTTGTTTGAATTCGAATTATCAAAACTGTTATATGAATATTGAAGTATTGAAAAAGTTGAATTTCAATATACAAAAAGTACATGTTAATCGCCTCACATACATTTTTAAGAAACTTAATACAAATGTATAAGGGAAGTTGAGAGAAGAGATGAGAATTTATTTGTAACAGTTTTGGCGTTTTTTTATTCATGTCATATCCGCCAGGAAATATAATATTGGTTCTTTATCATCAACCTTGTTGCATGTATAATTTTATTATTATTCTATTATAGACTTACGATCTAATGATATTTCGACCCTAATCGCCGTCGGATTTGTTAATGTATTGACAAATTTAATAATTTTCTAATTATTCCGAAGCTTGATTCTGAATCATTTCCTACGATTTTCATTTTGAATAGTAGCGCGCTCGCGAATAAAATGTAACATTCTTATCAATACATAATATGCGATATATGGGAGAAAATTTACAAGTTATGTGTTATTTATGTACAAAAGTTCATTTGAGCCGATTTTTTCCCGCTCCTATCGAACGCAGAGGGAAACAAAATCAATTCGATAATTTACATAATTACATAAAACATAAGAATAAAGAGATGCGGGTAAGTATAAGTGACGATTTGATGAGTATAGAATCGAAGATTCTATGAATTGTATGCGCGTGAATATTGCTGATGAATGTTTTCATACAATCATTACAACGATTCTCAACAATTAATAATATAATATGATATAATATAAATATTGGGAGTGCATAACAAGTACATATAATATATGTATAAAGTAATAGAATACATCGAGAATATACAATATAGTTGAAGATAATAAAATATTCGACATCCACGGTATGCATGGATAACGTATTAACAGTATTTACCATTTACCATTTTCGTAACAGTTTGCTTACCTATGAATACAGGTGTATAAATATAAAAGAAAGCTAACGATATATAGGTATTTCCATTTCGGTGACGCGCAGTGATCGAAAACTGGGAAATAATCACTTCCGCAATTAATTTCGTTTCGTCTCAATTGCATCTTGAGTAGTGGATGTTATCAACTGCGAGGCCATTCTATCATAGGTTAAAAAAAACAATTAAACAAAAAAAAAAACACGCAGATAAAGAAAGATAGATAAACGAAGCTACTAATACTGGGTATAATTATTATGCTTCGAATCCGAGTATGTGGTGACGTTGATATCTCTTGAGCTCGCTGGTTACATTCGTCGAGGATAAAAGTATACCCAACTCGCACTTGATAACGACAATAAAAATTGTTATAGTAAACGACCATAAATAACTATTATGGCCTCGCAGTCGCGCGTGCTATAATGAACAAATGACACGACACGAGCTGCATGGCTTGCCAGAGAAACCTCGCTCAAGCTCAACTTTGCGTATTACACATTAGAATACGAGCTGCGAAATCAATTTGGCAAAAGGCCGACTTGAAGCCAAAGCCTTTCTGTGAGGACATGGGCGTTCAGATTACATAAAAATCCTTCACATTTTCATTCCATCTACCAGAGTTCGATATGAAACTGATTCAGCCAAGATATTATGAGCAACCTGAAGGCCCACGTAGTGCTTATATCCATACGTATTGCAAGGTTGGAAAAAGGTGGATGTTGTCTACTTGCCTAAATGAAAATTACACATTGCACATTGCGGTATGAGGTCTAGGTCTGATTCGATACTCAATATCGTCAACTTTTTTCTTTGATATTCAATTAATGATGATCTCTTTTGGACAAGTAGCTCAGATATGGATTAGTAGAGTAATAAATAGAGACGAAGAAGTCAGTGACGATAGTCTCGCAGCGTCATGCAGTGAGAAAGCAATATTTTTTTACAGATTTAACTATTCACTATTTGGAAATGGAAAATTATAGGCATTCTGGTCTACTTACCCCGCAATCAGTAATTCGTTATCATCTCATACAGCCATAATCTACAAAGGTCTGTCTTTTTAGTTTTGTTTCGAATAGTCGAAAAGCTAGTTTCCTCTTTTTCTCAAGCAACGCATGTAATCGATTGTTTCCTTGATTAATGGTTTTTTTAAAACCGTATACTATAATTACACCTGAGTCATCTTGCAAAGTGCTGCCGATCATGCATCGTAACATACAATAAAATGCGGAGTGTCTATTCAAAAAGGAAAGGAAACAAAAAAAAACTCGAATAAAATAGGTTCAACTTGAAGTAATCGTCGTATCTTCTCCTCCAATTATCCATCACACCTACCGACTACGTGTTGTTTTTTGCTTTCACTTATCGCGTGACGAAAATATTTTCACAAATTCACTCGCTTATCTCTTATCCAGTTTTTGTTTTTAAAATTCATCGATTACACTATCCGTGGAAGTATTTTCGTCAGCACATCAGCAATTGCCTGTTGCGATCTAGTTGTTCGGACATGCTCTAGGTGATTATATTTGAATAGAAAAAAATATATAAATCTATAAAAATAATAAAATTATTATACAAGCAGTAAACTGTGGGATAAAAAAGCGTTTCTCTTTTTCTCTTCTTCTTCTTCTTCTTCTTCTTCACGGAGTTAATTACGGGTAATGATTGTAGCTAAAGATTGTTCACCCTTGCGGTAAGGTTGATTAGAGTATTTTGAATCTCAATAATGATCCGCTTCTTTTTCAGATATTGTAATTACTTGTGATTTTACAGGCCTTTCGGCTTCTTTCGTCCAATCGATTGCGTCTTACGTGTGAAAGATTAACCAGGTGCTGCATGCAGCTGCTGCAGTTTGCACTATTGAAAAAAAATAGGAATACAAATAAAAAAATGAACAAACCAGTAGATAGAAAGTGGAGACTAACGAGAAATTGTCTAAATTTTGCATACCTATCTAAGAACTTGCTCGAAATCTCGACGAACATATTTCATGTCCGATAACGCAAGTCTGCGTCGTCAGTTCGAGTGAAATCTCGAATCTACCAAAAAATATCAGCCATCGAACATGAGATATAGAAAATCGTCAGATTTCGTAACATATCACTGCACGAATTGACCGTTGCCTAATTATCGTGTTTCAGTGTTTATAGTCCAGTTAATCGGCTTTCAACTCGTTCAATTTGATTTAATTTGATTTAATTTCGAGCAAAGCTCGATTCTATTGTCTACACAGGGCTCTGCGTGTGATCTACAGCTACCGAAGAGTCCCATACTGCAATGCGTTGGGTAACACAGGCATGAGAGTGTCGATTGGTGGGTATTAGTATACGTGACGATCACAGCGACCTACTAAGCAAGCCTGAAGGATTCTGGAGGACGGATAGTACGACAAGAGGCAGGAGGATCAGATAGAGGACGGGGGACGGTACGGACGATATGCCAACTCGATTGCACATATCTTCCTCACAGAAGCACATGTGACCAGTGCCGGTACTTTCCATCATGCACACGTGGTCCACCATAAACAAGTTTATCTGAAGTTGCGAGGTGCAGGTTCTCCTCACGCTTTCGTAAGCTGAAAAATGATATTTACACGTTTCACTTCGACTCGCTCACGGAATATTGGAATTCATACTCACGTGACTTGGCATTGCGGACCATCTTCACGCAGCATCCGTTGCAGGTCATCAAGGGCGGCTGATCACGCGGCAACGCGGTGTAATTGAAGGGATCCTTGCACCTCAAATCCGTCCACGAATCGCATTCGTAACAGTAGACGGATCTCGCTGTTTAAGTCAGTCGGTGTTTTTCAAACACGCATAAGTACATGACATGGATGAATTTTAATGATTATAGTCCAGGGTTTCTACTCACTCTGACATTCCGCGTAACAGACGTTGACTGTCGCGAGTAAAATCGCAGCTAAAATGAAATGAAAAGGAAAAAAGAAAAGAGAAAAGAGAAGAAAAATCACCCATTAATCAAGCGTTTTGGGTCATTGGCTCATTCGCTGAATCCAGACATCGTACAATTATCGCAGCTGGTAAAGAGAACTCACCCACTATCGTGTAATCAGACGCCATCCTGATCGGAATTTGAATCGCAGTTATTGTTAATTCGAATATCTCCTCATTGTGTTCGTTGATTACCTAATCGATTTGAATTATTCGTAAAATTCGTACGATTGCAACCATGGCACCGATGCTGCGGATCACTTCTTCATTTGGTTGCGTTTTATCGTCAATTCTTAGTCCCTCGTCGATCTCGTTATTCTTTATTCGTTATTCGTCATCACATTGGCAGAATTACAGTCACATCTATATTCGATTTCGCAACATCAAAGAAAATAAAGATAAATTATTCAGTCGCGAACCAGGGGGAAAGTTGGAGTAAACAAATGACCAACGACAAGCAAAAATGTTCGGTGTGTGTGTGTGTGTGTTCGTGTGTTTTTTGCAGACTAGACGGCGTTAATCGGCTGGTAGCTAATGTTTGTGATGACTAGCGATATGTCTGGCAATAACGACTGGTGCGGTTCCGCGTCATCGCTGCAATTTTTTTGTCTGTAACCAATTATGCGGCAAGAGCTTGTATCGGGGCTTCTGGCCTTATTTCCGACACGGTAAATTTGTCTTCGCTAATTTATTTAGCGCTCATGATGTACAAGCGACTTGGGTAATTCCAGCGAATGTTGTTAGCGGGATGATTGAGGCTTCTTGTCTTACGTAAAATCGCGTGATATCTCCTGCAAAAAAGCATATTCAGTTTACCTATCTAAGGTACCCTAGCGAATCCGTAATAATACGCGTCGTGCTTGAAACTTGCAATAATGAACGCGGTGACGATCTTGGATAATGCGCACTTCTTCACAGCCTAAGGATGACGTTAGACATTAGTGGACCAAATTGCTAGACAACGGCGAAATAAAGAGACGAGTGCAAATCGCTATTCTTTAGGAGGAGAAAAATGAAATCAGAGTCTCGTCTCTACGTCGAGACAAATTCCTGAAAATCTTGCAAAATAATAAGAGGGATGCGGTGTTTGGCGTTCTCACTGCACCCTGCGCGTAGGCGCGGGTCTAATCGCGATATTAGTTGATGATAGAAAATACTCTCACTAAGCCACGACCCGCACTTTAAAGATAACCTTGTTTCCGGCCAAATTTCACTTCGAATGTGCCAGGTGTATCGTGTCGTGGTTCGGACGTAGCACCAGCCCTCGTGGATCAATATCTTCTACTGCAGTGCCACACCGAGATACGCCACGCTAGTTGGAACCGAAAACCCCGCGCAGGCGTAGCCGGAAGTGGGTCCGGCTTCCGCAAGCTCTGTACGAAATCGAAGAAATGCGATTTCGACTCGAAAGAAGGGGATTTGGAAGAAACTTGAATATAGACAAATTTCAAAGTGTTAATTGATCGTCAAATCGGACCTTACACCCTTTGATTTCGACCCGAATTTCAAGAAACGTTGCAGTGTTCCATCACTGTTAAAAATATCTTGAAATTTCTTGTACAAAAAGGAATGAAATTTACAATGGTGATCCTGGTGATTTAAATGAAATTGACATAAAGGCGTCAATTAAAAGCTTAAAATTTTCATTCTTTGGTTCTTTCTGGAATATTTTATGATCCGATTCGGCAATTATTGTGGCAGTGGGAACCCATTTTTGAACATTCTGTACATGAAATTTAATATAATCTACTATACTGTAATTTTGACCAACCATAACATCACGAACAATAACATCACACTATTGTGAAGCTGTGAAAAAAAGTTTGGAGAGGGTATTATTTCGTTAGGAGCTAAGAAAAATTGCATAAATAACTAAAAGTTGTCCAAAAGACGTTGTATCGACAACAATGAATGTTCCACTTTTTGAAATCCAACGTCTTCTAGTTCAAAAATCGTTCTATATGAGTAGTTTTCTAGCAGTTGACACAACGTTTCCTGGAGTTTTGCTCAAGATCGAATTTTTCGGAATTTTTTTTTCCAATTTTCCGTGGAATTACCGAAACCTATAATAGCGTCTATAATAATCAGGTCTGTTATAGCGCGGATACATTTTCACCACGCTGCAGGTTATAATTAATTCGATATAATGAAAAATCGAGCGAAACGTTATTCAATTATTAACGGATCAAATTTTGATCTAACATTCGAGAAAGTGTCCCGCGACGTAGATAAATGAAACGGTTGAATTGGTACGGTGGTTAAATTATTACAGGTAGTTCGATAAGACGCGGTGTTATAATCTCTGCTGGTAATCGATGAACACATTTATCATACAAGTAATCATTCTAACGACATTACAATGGACCGAGCATGCCGTTATTAATTTCTTGCCAATCAATTGTTAAATTCGATTAATATTTACATCCTCTACACTCGGAGGCTTGGGACTTTAAAATCAACGGTATTACACAGTACTTAACCAGTCCTGAAATCGCTTCGGTTTCTGACAGGCTGCACCGGTAAAATATCGCGACATGGCGTCTCAGCCTCGCCCGCTTCGCCTCAAGCTCCTCGTCATTCTTTTGATTTCACATGGAAAATTCGCTCTCGGAGGTATGAAAACGCGTCGATTCGATGCCGGATCAAGGTCCCTAAACTCGACCACTTCTTCGCCAGATGCGTTCGCCATTGAAGATTCGAATATTGTCGAAGCCTCGGCCGAGCCAACGGATAACCCTGGGGATGATCAGCCCGGTGAACCGGACAGCGGCGAGATATACGACGCGGTGCTGGACGTCGTGTCTCTCGTCCAGCAGATTCTGGACGGGACCAAAGCCCAAGGTTCGGATGGAACGTGGGTCCGGAAAACGGGAAATAGTCAATTAATCGTCTCGAACGTTTCATTGATCAGGTCTCCAGCTGAATGAGATCCAAGGGCAACTGCAGGCGCAGAAAAATTCCGACTGTTCCGACCACAAGGACGACTTGTCATCCTTCGCGAAATTACCGTGGGCTTCTTTGCTTTCCGCATTTCTAGGAGCCCCGGCCTACTCTCCGCAACAGAAACGCGAGAGAGCGTCGAACGTCGAATCAAGACCCCAGTTCGGACCGATGAATCTGAGGCAGGAGAATTGGCAGGTATCCGTACCAGAGAAATTCAAGCTATCCACCTCCCACCCCCGTTCACCCCCTACATCACATAATTTAGTTTTTTAATACGATAAATCAAATAGGCTAGACATGATGTGATTCTTTTTACAAAGTTGTTTGAATGCACAATACAGGGTCCTGCGATTCACCAACAGCAAAGGAGGAATCCCTCAGATCATCGACCGATACCGACAAACTTGAAGCGTAGTCCTCCCCTGTTTCCGCCAGAGACGCATCCGCCCCCGTGGATAGGGTATCGGACACAGAGAAGGCAGTTGGATTTTGGGCCCCCTCCGAACGGTGCGTACGAGTGTAAATTGGAATTTCGTCATTTCTCAGGATCTACTCATTCTAGTATTTAATTTGTCACATCGAATCGTAGAGAAATGATGTTCCCACTTTACACAGGACCATCGAACGACCCTGATCTATCGATGCACAACAGTCAGAATCCGTCACCCGAGGGCGTTTATCCACCATCCGGGGGTTATTCCGAGCAGAAATATCCACCTGTGAGGGGATATCGGCAACAACGAAGGCAGTTGGATTTCGGTCCTCCTCCGAACGGTACGTATGCGTGTAGATTGAAATTGTCTTCTCTTGTCTTCTCAGGATTTTCTACAAGATTGCCATTTTACACAGGACCATCGAACGATCCTGATTTATCGATACACAACAGTCAGAATCCATCACCCGAGGGCGTTTATCCACCATCCGAGGGGTATTCCGAGCAACAATTTCCACGTGGTTATTATTAACCCGGAAAGAAGACAGGAATATTTATGGAAATTGAATACTTATACAAGATGGTGTTTCTGATCGATTTACGAGGAAGCAATAAATTGAAGAAGCACTGAATAATATGAATACGAATTTACCGCAAACTCCTCTTTTTTGCTCGTCTCCTTCGTCTAACTCGTCATACGAACTTTGAATAGATGAGCGATCATCAGGTTCTTTGGGACTCGTCGAATGTTAAAATTGCGTAAGCTTGCATGATAATGAACCCAGTTTACGTGAGGAAAGCCTCTAACAAACAGCATTACATGTTATACGATCTTACATGACCTCGTTTCCTTTGCTCTATGAAAATTCTTTTCATCAGTCTGCGGGGTTTCATACGAAAAGACGTTTCGAGGAAGAACTGGAAGACTGTAATGGTTCCGGGACGTTTCAACCTTCCCGAATGCACGATAATACTTCCATACATTAACTGATAAAATATTCTATTCAGTTGTTGGTCATCGTTTCTGATCGATCGTTATCGTTATTCTTGACCAGTGACCTCTCTTACATTGATAAACGTTTTGAACCGCATTCAAATCATGGAGACAACACGAACACGAAACACCGAGGTTTTAATTATTCGAATGACGTTGACGACTGGGTGGATCGTTGGAGTAATTATGATGAATTTTAAACAATAGAAACGGGCAAGTATGCATTAAGTTAACAATCATACAAAGTCATGCCGACTATCGCGATAACAGCTACTGACTACCGGTGTACGTCCCTATGACCACTCATTTTACGTGCCTGACGAATGATAGTTATGTACGCAAGTTTTAATCTGCTGGGGCGAAATAACATCCGGTTTGTAACCATTTTTTGATTCGCCTAATCAGATGCGATGTATTAATATCAATAATCGAAAGTCCCTATGATTCCAATCCATCATAATGCAGAATATCAATTTCGAATACCGTTTCAATCTCGTAAACTATTAGTTCAGCCGTTCGCTATTAGAATTGTGGAAACATTTACGGCGGCATGATTATGGCAATTACCGACGACATTTCTCTGAATATATTAACGTCGAATCTGGGTATACTAACGACGATTGGAAACAAATATCATGACTTGACAGTTTAGCCCGTAGAACTTTTTATCCCTCACTAAATAGTAAAATGGCTTGGCCACTCTTTCACATACACTGTTAGAAATTTCTGTATCAAGTTTCATAAAAATGTATGTAAAGCAATTAACATACCTATACTTTTTGTACATTAAAATTCAACTTTTTCAATATTTGAATAATCATATAACAGTTTTGAAAATTA
Source organism: Euura saliciscinereae (assembly GCA_018420115.1). Lineage (NCBI taxonomy): Eukaryota > Metazoa > Arthropoda > Insecta > Hymenoptera > Tenthredinidae > Euura > Euura saliciscinereae. The sequence continues at coordinate 29,452 of JAFFZH010007074.1, forward strand.
AAAATCATTCAAAAAATTGAAATTTTAGGGTTTTAATTGGACGGAGTATTGATAATTGACTGAAATACCGCTATCTCACTGAAAACTAAAAAAATAATCATAATACGTTTCGAATCTCCAAAACAGTTTCATAAATCTAATAGGAACCATATTGTGGGGCAAGTTTGTTTACTAAATTTGTCGAAAGCATAACCTTCGAGGATACAGTATTCAAGAACATCGATTCAAATCTGACGCAAATTTATTCTGGGTCGGGTCGTGTACTATGTTATTGTTCATATTTCTCTTCTTTTTTGTTCCAACAGGTATCTGGTTTGAACCAATGTCCCAAAGTTCATATTCCTTCAAGACCCGTTTGTATAGGTATAATTCGCGTACCGATCAGCGATCCGTAATGGCCCGTATGGTGGGGACGTTTCCCACGTCCCACAGAGCTACAAGATAACCGATTCGTCCACGAATGCCTCAGTACCGGTTCAGAACGCGAACTGGTTGGGGGAACGCGCGTACGTACTGCATACTCGTTCTAATATTAGACAGGTACATTACACAATAATTAGAGTCGCGTGCGGCATACGCGCTGTAACTCAGTGTCATTGCGGTAGAGAACCTCGCTCGTCCAACTCCGTCACGGCCTGCAATGATTTCGCTCATTTTCCGAACCTATTGTTCCCCCCTTTCTCCCTCATCCCAGATTTTGATCATTTCCGTTGATCAGTCATTATTCGTCAGTGATCACTTTCTTGATTTGCTTCGTTCTTCTCTTTATACGTCGTTATTTTTTTCATTGCCTATTTCCTGCGTTACGTAAATGTCTGACCCGAATGAAAATTCATTGCACTTACGTTCACTCACGATTTGAGAGCCACCTCACCGAGGTTCGAACGGTTAAAATTGATAATTTTATCGCTACGTATTCAGGTATTCATGGTATTCATCAATTTGGAACGTCCTTCTTTCGAGATGACTCGACTCTGCAAACTCGATATGATAATTAGATACTCTGACCGGCGAGGCCCCTTTAATACTTTCATCAGAGTCTCATAATTCTGTCTTTAACCCTGTAAAAAATGTTTTGGAAGTTTTATTCACGTACACAATTTCGTATTTTTGTGACAAATGTATAGCAATATTAGAAATTTGCTATTAAATTCGAAGAACATGCGTAGCGATTCGCTTTGTTGTACTAAATTTGTAATCTTTCAAGACTTTCGTACTGTTGATGTGTAGTAGAATCACAATCACCGTCGATCATCGTCGTCGTATCCCTCGTACGAATACAAACAGCCTCCCTTGCGGGCCGACTCGCGTTTATCGTTAGACCGATAAGACTAACCGATGCCGTACGATCAGTGATTGCAGAGGCGCATCCTCGTGGAGATTGGAAATAGAATCGAGGAAGGATGTCGAGCCTGAGGCGCTGCACGAGTCGTATGTTATTTTATATCGAGAATGGGAAAACTGTGCGTCCATCCTCGTCGACGAGACGCGCCTTCGCGTCCACTACGAACGTTCGTGGTCATCAACTCTCGCAAAAAATGGCCATCGAGGAGGGCATGAATGGCGAAAAAATCTTCAGAGCGCCCTACGCCGGTAGGGTCGATCATCCATCGGTACCCCTGCACCAATACGTCTGGGAGAACGTTGGGATTTGGTCTGACAAAGTCGCTCTGGTACGTAGGAGAAATGTTGGTCGAATCAACGTTCTATTTTCCTATCTTATCATGCCGCGCGTGAACCATAGACTCTGACTTTGCCCAGGTGGTGCGAGGCTATCAGAAAATACGACCTCTTTATCCGACTGTAAAGATTGATTGATAAATAATTCAACAAGCCCCCCC
>JAFFZH010007075.1:0-14716 GCA_018420115.1 Euura saliciscinereae
ACTTTTTGTGGAAGGCAAATTTTTTGTTGGTAGGTTTTTTTGAAGGATACTACTATAGCATAGCGCCTTTAAATATTGCCGTTATATCCGTACCCGTGGAGAGTGCAGTAAATATACCCCCCCCTGGACGCGAATAATCATTCTGGGTAAACTTTACAACAGACCCCACTGTGGATGTGGATCATCTCGGGGTTATTTCAGGTTCTATGTTAACGGGGGTTCAAATACACTCAGAAATACCCATTCGAACTTTGGAACAAGGGGAATTTAATCACCTTCCATAATCTTATGCCCACTCATCATACATCGGCAAGGAATGCTCCAAGGGTTTGCAGACCTGCACTCTCGTCAGTTTAAGTCAGTTAAAGTCCTGTGGGGTGCTGATGAAGTCACCTGAAGTCCATTGGAGTCAGTTCAAGTCAGGTGTACGGTCGATGGACGAGTGGTTAACCCCTGGAAATGCCCTTAGTGTCTAGTGTAGAATGTTCAGCATCAATGTGACGGTGAATGAATTGACTCTGTCTTACGATTTGGATGAAGCTCGATTAACTTTCACCTGTTTTTATTTTTTTCTTCATTTCACGATCACATTGGCGAGAAATGGACTATAAATAGAGGGCATTCGTTGCCAATAAAACGCTGAAAAATTGTCATCGAGAAGGGTCTGGTTGAATTTTGTTGCATTTTAACATTCTCACGCATTGGTTGAACGTTTTTTTTTTTTGTTGTAGTTCGAACTGTCTAAAAATTCTTTGTACAAATGGGGCATTCCTGTGTAAATTCGAAAGTTAAAAATTCAACGAGGTCTATATGATTAAATTTGAGATGTTTATCCGAACTTGACAGAGATCTAATTCTCATTTTGGAAATCTGAGTTATTGAAGCGTGTCTTCGCTAAGTCGGACATTCCTCGCCAATGGCGAACTTAAAAAATAATGATAATAATAATAATAATAATAATAAAAAAACAAGATGTATAATCGGCGTATAGAATCTTGAACGACGAAGTGATGCGTGCAACGATTTCTAAAATTCATCCGCATCATATATACCACACACACATTTCTCTCTGTAATATCTTTTATTTTTCTTGTTCTGAAAATTTTCAAAGCACCGCGATTCATCGCCAAAGGCTTCGACAATCGTTCAGATTATAAAATATATATGTATGTACGTGAGGTTATAGTGGAAAGGTTCGGTTGTTAATTACCGCCTTGAGGGTTGCCTCCCCCCATCAGAATGATAATCACCTATGTAAGTACCTATATTTCTATTTGGACATATTTACATTTTATGTAATTATGACTTTACCATGTGGCACACAAAATACGGTGATGCCAATGAATCAAGATTCTCATAATATTCGATCTACCCATCCAGAAGCTCCGAACGCAGTTGAAATCTCCGTGTTTCACAGTGCGGCCTGTGTACCAGCGTTGAAGTCTCCGCGGAGTGATTTTAACGCGTGGAGTGGCGAGAGGCGAATTGAGAAATCACGCGAGCTCGTATACTGCAATTTTTATCGATCGATCACCAAAGTTATGGTAATATTATTATTTTCGTCGATATTTCCAGTTATGCGCGCGTCAATAAATCGATTCAATCAGGCATCCTTAAATGTGCCACCGCCATTATCGCGTTGTATGTAGATAATAAGGTGAAATTTGAGTATTCATGTAACCATATACGGTGATCAATATGCACGAGATAATTCAGGGATTCAGAATTATCTTTTTTTTTCATTTTTTTTTTGCTACTAATTGGCCTCGATTAAATCCTAGAGTCATGAATATGGATGGTCGAGTTGAAACTGGTAGGTCTCTGATGCAGTATGTAGATTCGGTAAGTATAACAACTACGTGAATGTGTTTTTTAATTTACACATTTAATTTAATAATAATAATATTGACGTGAAAGCGGTGCTATTATAGATCGGACAAACGATCTGATTCTGAGGAATCCACAGCATCAAATCACACAGAATAAACCAAAACTGATTCTCATCCAACTGCGCAAAATTTAAAAAAAAATCAATAATTGAGTTATAAATATTACAATATTCGTGATTTAAAAAAAAATCTAAATCAGACAAACTTTCAGATTTCATATTCAGTTAGGTTTTTCATCGTCATATTCTATATGTTAATATTGGCTCTGAAATGAATTCCGGTGATTTTTTGGCTAAGAATCTTAAATCGATCCACGCTTATCTGACGGTGATCTGATTAATTTCCGACATGATTTCTCAAAGTCGTTTAAAAAACTAATCTCTCTTTTTATACCTGTTTAGCAAGCGGGGATGATAAAATCCCCCCCCCCCCCACCCCCCCAAAAAAAAAACTTCTCACGCGTCAGCTTATCGACTAAAAATATTCTGACCTTAAGGTATTCAATATTTTTGCCTATCAAGATTGAAGCTGTAGGTTTGATTGGCACTTTATTTGTGAAAAATATATGACATTATATCCACTGAATTTAAGATCGTGGAAAAAAAGTAAAAAACATATAAAACATATTCCGTCTTACATAGCGAAACTTTAAAGATACATAATTGCAGAGGTGCGAAAAATCAAAATGTCAATCATTTTGTCAATGAATATTATAAATTTATATGATATTGAAATTTTTTTGTGACAAAAATCATGTAAAAAAATTAGGTCATGTATAATATAGCAGAGTAACAGTTCCTTCTATATCCCGAATGTGATAGTTCCAAATCAGTATCAGTGCCCCCAGGTCAAATCCCGATACATAGTTATTACGCGTCCTCATATGTATAATCATAAAGATAACCTATAATCAGTGAAAGACGCATCTTTTTCTTTCTGTCACCCCGCGCAAAAAATGGAGATCGAGATTTCTAAAAAAAATAAGAGAGAACCAAAATTAATTTTGAGCTTCTAATTTCCACTTGAATTGAACCGTACGATAGAAGAGAAAAAGTGTAACAAAATTTTTGGTACATTGATCAAGTCGATGAGGAAAAGAAATAATAGTTGAGTTGAAAGCGTACGGAAATAATTCAATCTTGAAATCTTTGTATGATTGAAAGATTAGAAACCACCTCAGAAACCCTTCAATCTAAAAAGAATACAAAGATATAAGATCGTACATAGATACAACTCAGGTAAAAATGTCCTTCTCCTTCGTCTCTTATTTCCCAAATTATTTTCTCTCTCGTTTGCGTAATTCTTGCATAAAATCGCCATCGACACGTGTAGAGACAACTTCACTGTACATAAAGAGTCTTATTTTTGGTTGTTTTTTTACTTTTTTTCTGGCCAATTCCTCGTTGGTCAAGAAAAACAAAACTATTTTTGTTACACACATTGGATCATATTATGCAATCTTTGTTTTTTGTTTCGTTTCTTGTTTCTTTACGCATATATTCACATGCATGCAAGTGTACTGGACGTGTGAACGTTTACATAGCCAAACGAAACACGGCTTGGCTTGGCAGTCGGTAAGCACTAGGAGGCAAGCAGACAGGATATTCGCTTCGATGGTCCCCCGCCGACTGTTGAGCACGGTCACATATCACCAAGCGTGCAGTTGGTAGATCTGTACCTATACTGTCGAAGAGGAGCTATTGTACGTTATGTGTACCTGTTGGTATAACTACTCATACAAACAGACACATATAGAAACTAACAGACAGGTGCCTGGGATTTTGGGAGGACGCGATGTGATGGGACCGCGTGTAATGTATGTAACGTACTAAGAAGGCTGGAAACCGGAGGTTGGGACCGGAAGCTAGGTGTATCTACATATCCTTCACGATCGCAGCCATCAAGAATTAGAATGAGAACGTTTTAATTGGGTTTGTCAGAAAACAGTTAAGGGGACCAGTACAGCGTGATTCAACAGATTCTCCATACTCCAGAAATCATCAATTTCATTACAGATCGAAAAATTGACTTTTTCAAAGATCACTAGTCGTAAGGTTTCAGGCACACGGTTGATCCGATTATGTCTCCCGACGTCTTATTTTCTTCGGAGAGCAATCCTTCGTCGTGTGAATGAGGGAAATTGAAAACAAAAATTTTTGCACCAAGTTATCAGCAAAAGAGTGACTAGATTGTCGCTGAATTTCGATAACTGAACATAACTCATCACAGGATTTTTTTTCCTCAGTTTCCCTCGAAGAAGATGGATCAGGAAGAAATGAATCAGTGAAGCCAACTTTTATACACTCGAAAAAGATATATTTTTTTCATCTAAAATTATAATTTTGCTTGGTTATAATTCCTCATAGCAAATTTTACGCGATTATACCGTGAACTTTTATTCGATCGTTATCGACAGACTGAGTGACGTTTGGTTGAAATAGAACACCCTTCCTACTCGGCAGGTTACATTGTATCCTATAATATATTCATAGCGAACGCGAACGCCAAGAACAGGTAGCCATTACAATTAGATAGTAATAATCATGAACCAATTTCACCGGTACGTGTTTTCCTACACCTGGGTTAGATGCGGCATATAGTAGCATCTGCAATTTTCCGCAGGCACGATTATACTCGCACCGATTTCAAACTCTCTCTCTCATTTATATCGTCTATCGGGTGTGCGATCAGATAAATATTAACCGCGATGTCGATTATCGCTATCATCATAAACGCGAAAAACACCTGAAAACAAAATTTGAGAACGTGAAAACATTGAATGAAAGAAATGGTTGAATACAGCGAAAAAAATCAGAGTGAATTATCGTTTGGGAAATGCGAAAAATCGACCAAATTTTTTAGTACAGTGAAGAGAAGCGAAGTGAATAGTGAAAAAAATCGACAAGCTTTTACTAGTATAGCGAAGACACGCAGAGCGAATGAAAAATAGGAAAAATCGGCAAGACTGTCGAATCAGTAAAGAGACGCAGACTGAACCGTCCAAGAATGAAAGAAAATCGGCAAGATTTTTCAGTATAGTAAACAGAAATAGGGTGAATCTTTGAAAAAATGGGAAAAATCGGCAGATTTCTTCAGTACAGTCAAGAAAAGCAGATTGAATCGTTGAAAAATGTCAAAAATCGGTAATATTTTGGAGTGCAGTAAAGGAAAACGGAGTGAAATGTGGAAAAATGTGAAAATCGGCAGGTTTCTTCAGTACAGTCAAGAGAAGCAGAGTAAATCGATGAAAAAAGTGTCCAAAATCAGTAAGTTTTTCGAGTACAGTAGTGGGAAACAGATTGAAACGTTGAAAGAATGTGAAAAATCGGCAAGATTTTTCGACTTAATGAAGAGAAGCAGAGTAAATCGCAAAAAAAAATAATAATAATAAAATGGGCGAAATCGTCAAGCTCTTCGAGGCTCCCATCGACGAGTCCGTCCCTGCAGTGAAGAAGTTGTAAATAGGATGAGAGTCAGAGATTTTGCCGCCAATTTGTAATCAGTGGTGTACAGTAGCCGCGACCAAGTTAGTATCTGCGATACCGATTATCTGCACGTAGGTAGATACCTAGATCGGATGATTACGTGCGTGTAAGTACAGTCATGTGGGTTGGTAGCCTGCCGATGAACCTGATTACCGATTTACTTCCCGTTCGTCTGCGGGTAGTTGATCCATATATTTTCCTCCGGACTCCTTGCTGGTCTCGCGAGTCTGCAGTCCGGATGGCTTCATACGCTCGGTATGTACTGCTGCGCACCTGTGTTTTACTCAGTTACCGATCTTACCTGACAGCCTCGGCCGACCTGTCAGAGATAATTTGGACGCCTCGACCTGTAACGAGAATTGAGACCGACGGGCGACCTACCTACTCTTGAGATTGCCGGTAGCTCCAGCTATATGGTAATGAAAATGAGATGCTGTAAAGGCGTGATCTGGATGCCAAGTTGTTATAGACAGGCAAAAGTGTTACTTACCTTTACTCGCGTATCAGATTATCACGGAATTGAACAAGGTGTGATTACATACGTTCAATCATCTATAGGATACTCATTAGATCGTCGATCAATCGGACAGCTGGTTTTCCGTAAGATTCGATTAGAGATCGGTATGTCTTTTAGGAATCATTATCCCATCATATCGTCAACTCGTCGGATAAAATTGATAGAGTCGTGTCACATAGTGAAATTCTTCTCGGAAATCGGTAATTCAATCCAGATTTTATGTTTTATGAAATCATTCAATCGTCATGAAATATCTTCCCCATTTTCAATTGAATAAGGAATGATTATAGACGTTCAATCATCTGTAGAATATTCTTCGAAAAATCGTCGATTAGATTGCCGGTTTACAAGAACATGCGATTAGAGATCGGTATCATATTTTTGGAAATCGGTATGCAAAAGAATCGTTATTCTTAAGAATTGTGTACTTCTGAAGAAAAATCGGTGAATTATTGTCAAACAGCGGAGTTCTTCTCCAAAATCGGTAATTCAAACCAGAACCTTTATTTTTATGAAAATAATTTGGTAGTTATCAAAGATTGGCAGCCTTACAAAATCGTTATATTTCGATCTATGATCGTTGGTATTTTTCCGGAAAAAATCGGTATCTACAACACCGTCAAGTTCCTAATGCAAAGGGATAATTTGAAACAGTATAATTATCTTGTCCTTTTTCTTAAAATTTTGAGTTTTTGCAAATATCGGTATACGTTTTAACCGGTATTTCTATTTTTCTCGTCTGATAATCATAATTCTATCATTCGATACGTCGTGATAGGTTTACGTCCACAATTCATCATTTTTTCTCAAAAAATCGGTATCTTTTTCTCTCTCATTTCTGAATATTGAGAGCTGAATGAACATATCTTCGCAGAAATCGCTCATTTCCAGCGATCGAAATCGTTATCTCCTCCAACATCCTGGACGATCTCATAGTCTAGGTTTATCTAGACGATCGTTACCAAATTCATTGGTAACGAAAAAACGAAATCTTTCCACGTAGATCGAAGCCTAAGAAATTTTTTTGAAGAATTAAAAAGAAGACAAAAGCGCAGAATCATTGTTCCAAACAAAATCGGTATTCTGTCTTCATTAATGGCTTTTAGCCCATGTCGTATGTATACATATGGAAAATCGTTTAGGATCGGTTAGCCGTAGGAAGGTACGAACATGATTCCAAGAAAGTGAGAAACGTCCGACGTACGTTGTTCAGTTCCACACATACCTATATCTCGGTATGATAAGGTTTCATTAACAGCCTTTCCGACCTTGTCACTATATCTGCTTTGCCCTACCTGCCTCACTGAGTGCTTGACTGCCTCATACATCATACCACTGCCTTGGGTCATGAGCTATTGTTTTTGACGACCGCGACCAATTATTCATTCTGAGGCTCATCATGTGTTTCAATTAACCACCACATTACTTTGCACATATGCAGGTGACGAAATACTCATATAATGGTTTCACTTGTGTAGGTAAACTATTGGCTTTGGAGTCAGATAAGTCGACTCAACAGAGGACAAAAAAATTTAACCGATTCAATTTCAGTTTCTATTTCTCGTTTCCCAAAATTTGATTAATGTAAGGAATTGAAAAGAAAAAACGATCTTTCCGAATTTTCTATTCGAAAACGAAATTACTCAGTCGATACTAACAGCTTTAAGTCGACAATTATCATTTTGTGCAGAAAACCATTTCCTGTCTCGATTAGTGCCTGAAATAAAGAAGTTTTGCAATATAAATCTTCGGAATTCAATATAGAATTGCGCTATTAATTCCTTTTTCGCGTTCGTGACGCGTAGGCTTTGCTATCAGTGAAAACAAGTGAAAACCGGGTACGGTCGGTAAAGCCTGACTCCAGCATGCTCTTAAGCCTTTGACCTTTGTCTGCTGCTTTCTTGCTAAAAAAAAAAGATAATAAAGCGTGAGTGGTAAAAAAAACTGAGGAGGAATTTGATTACATGAAATTCACTCTCAAACAAGTTTCCGCCTTGAGTAATAAAGATAACAAGTAATAAAACAAGTAAAGCAGAAAATCATGTTTCGTAATTTTTTTAATTAGAACAAAAAGTTGTGTAAAAACAGAAACAAAAAAATGTAACAAGATTCTAAATCAAGAAACAAATCTCGAGAAAACGACGAAAATAAAAGTAAAAACGTGTTAGACGTGTCCTGAAATAGCCTGAAGGGAAATTGGCGAACTCGTATATACAAACTTCTACGTATAGAGGTTACACGTAATACGTAACGTTGGTCCCCAGGGCATTAGGAAGGCGGGCGCGAGCCACTCTTTAGGGCATGTTGTACACTATGTATTATAAATAACGATAGCCATTATAAATAGGTGTGTACCAATACAAGCTCGCAGACCCAGGCGTCATTTGCGTGTAGAAATCCATGATGTATGTAACCACGGTAAGGTACCCCTGCAGGTAGCTGTCCATCGTGTATATAATATATTGGCTACACTGTAATATATTCTATATTGGCGCGAGACTCTACCGAGTCTCTTGATCGTACGCCTATAGTCTCGGTCTAAGACTATATCTAATCTCATCCTATCTCGCCTATACCGAGCGAAGGCTATCACTTTCAAATTTCATGACCTACCGCAAAAATTCACATTTCTTCTCCACGCCTCTATGATTATCTCTGGCTAGCTACGTTAGAACTCCTAGTGTCTTCGTGTTACTCCCGATGCGTTAGGTTATGTTAGCATTCTGCGTCAGCGCGCTGCTTTATCGACTTTGCGTTTCTTCTGTTCTAGGATAAATCGAAATAATGTCTTGAGCACCAACATGTGGCAGCTTCAAGTCTGATGCTATAATTCTGAAACAGTCAAAGTTGGTTAGCCATGAGTCAGAAACGGGTTAGTTTCATCAGGACATTAACATGCTGACTCATTCTCACAAACAACCCTGAAATCTATTTGTGAAAATCGAAGTAGTAAACAAACATATGGCGGCTACAAGCCGTCTCTCAGCTCAGGCTTCTTAGTGGAGGGCGTGGCTTCACCTGGTGGCTGAATTTGAACTACAGCAAGTATATCGATTCTGATGGTTGACTTGCAGTAGCTCAAATTCGTCGACTAGATTCATGTTCTGTACACGTGCTGAGGTTGATCCTAATGCAGCTGACTTTTTTTATCAGTCGGTTATATGCTGCTAACGGAAGCGATCCTAACCTGAAATGCAGACTTTGTATGTTCCACGGTTACAATGGGGTTATTTTCTGCGAAAGTAATCCGCTAGGTGGCAACATCACTGGATGATTCTTCCAGCGCGAAGTTTAATCTTCTTTTTTTCATGAAATGTTGAAATATGTCGTTTATACAATAGCGTATCATGCAATTAGGGAAGGAAGCAGGTGTTTTCCGTTGAGCACCGTGGTGCGATGCTATTTTCTACATCACATGCATCAGAAACAAGTGGAAGTGAGGTTAGAACGTTAGAACGACGTTCTTCGCTAGGGGAAGCACTTCATTTCCCAGTTGACGGAGTTTTTTTTTCACTGTTTAATTCTTCATTAAAAAAACTGTGTTTCTCATCCCGTTCGAGACGATCAAAAACACGAGTTTTTAGTCATGCATGTGTTGTAAAAAAATATTCATCGTTCTCAGCCGTCACCTACTTAGCAATATCGAGATTGTTCGGATTATTATACATCCTCATTACATAATCGACTCGTCAAAACAATCAATCTTACTGTATGACGTTATTGAGGTTATGTCGAGTTTACTTTAGGCCAATCGACACGGTTTAATGTAGTTACTTTTTAGACAGAAAAAAAAAACATGACCCGAGCGTCCGAATATATACACAAGGCTTTAAATGTAGTTTCTTGCTAATTCCTAACAATAGGATCGATATCGCGATATAAACGTCGAAGAGAATTTATCCCGACAATGGCATTGTGTCACCACAGTTGCAGCCACTATCTCAAGACTCAAAGAGAACCAGCGATATTATTCGGATTCGGTTGATTGCGTGCCGGATCAATTGCAATCGAAGGACCGTGCGACAGGGATACTCGGTGCTTTTTTCTCTCTTTTTTTTTAGTATATCCATTATTCCTTCCTGATGAATTTTCTTGCTTTCTTTTCACATCCTTGAAAATATAATACAGACTTATATGCAGTTATATGAACTCGGCTATGCGACCTCCTGAGCTCATACCATTCAGCAATAGCGGACATGTTTCAACTGCGAAGACATGATGCACTGCGCGCGCATCTTTCTGCGCACGAGCTGTGCTACCCTAGGGCTAGGGAGTGGGAGTAATTAGATCGAATAGGTGAAGTTTTGAGTCTACCTTGATACCGATTACCGATTCGAAATCAATTGCTTCATTGTAGATATTGAATTTGATAATTGATACGAAACATTTTGTCGAACAACATCCAAATTCGAGTTGAACTTCGGTGCTACTTCTGGCTTGGCCCGGATATGCCAGACCTACTCGATTATTCCTATAGGCGCTATTCAGACACATTCACATAGGTACACCTGGCACAATGGCACTCTCAATATCGCCGTTATTATTATTCTACTAAATATAACATAATATACAGGGTGTGTATAACAGTAACTTTTGAAATGAAATATACGTTTAAGATATAACGATCATGATCATGATTAAAAGCAGCCATGTTAATTCAAGTGCCTGCAGTTATGCGGAAGGAGAACGCGTGATGATTATTTCATTGGTTTAGTTTTTTCGATGTTTTTTTTCCGTTCGCCTTGAAGTCATCCTAAAGTGGGACGGATTATTTGCATTAAATATTCGGTTACACATTTACAATTATTTTTTTTATTCATTCATTTCATTCACTCTACTTTTGCCACCTGCAAAGTATAACTTTTTCCCCGCATTCTGACATAGGAGGAGCTGCGATCGCGATCTATAACGGTATGAACGCAGAGCGACTACGTGAATCCTCTCTTTTTGATCGACCAATCGAACCAATGGACCTAAAAAGTTTAATTCCCATCCGTGTATGTGATGTGGAATGTCTCGTCGCATGATACTCACGTGAGACGTGTCAGACATGTCAGACGAACATACGTACGGCCGAAGAGTCTAATCTTCATTTTATACCAATTTGAGACGCGATGCGAACATCGAATACGTTGCCTTGACGTTTTTTAGACGTTTATTTATCGTTTATTCATTTATTCAATCGATCAAGTGGGACTTAAGTAGGGCTTCTTATCTCGTGAACCTAGTTGTAACATTTTACCGCAGCTATTAGACAAACTCAATTATTCGACCAGGTTTTACCTCTATTACCGGACTCCCTCTAACTACGAGTTGCGCGCGCATCCTTCCACGCGCCCTTCTGTGCATCCTTCTGCGCACGGACTATGCGCAGTGAATGGAGGCCCTTATTTGTCACATGGATGCGGTTGCTTCAAGCGAGTGTCGTTATTTCTGAGATTGTTCAATTTTCAGAGTAATTTGTCATAAGATCTTTCAGTTCCGTGAGTAAAAACGTGACACTGGGTATAGGTAGGTTCGATATGCGCTGAACTAGATATTTGAGTGTGGTATCTAGATATCCGTATCTTTATTAAAAGTCACAAATCGCAGTGTCTATTCCCTTTATAGTATACGAAACGAACGAATGCGAGGCTGCCCTGTTGCGAATGCTATTGTCTTCGCGGGTTTGTTATAACTGTCTGATAATCTCCAGGCGTGGCTGAACAAACACAAAAGGAGTTGAGAAAAATATCTCACGTCAGCTAAACCATGCTGGACTGGGATATGCTAGATATTATGGTCCAACGAAGAAACACAAACCCTGCCTAGTCGCTGGTTTGCTCGATGGCCCTCGAGGTGTGTCATGACTCGAATATTATACAACTTCGAAACTGGCGACGATCTCATTCGGAAGAAATTACTGTTTCCAGCTGTGTTGAAAATCTTAAGGATCGATATCATTTATAAAGATCCAGATGAATCGGTACTTTGATAGCCGATCTTCAAGTGATTATCGAAAAACTTACGCCGACCGACACCGATACTAAAAATCGGTACAGTCTCAAGAGCTGACGAGTTATTGTCGAAGATCGGTAACTCCCTGCAAAATTGGAATATGTACAACAGATCGGTTGGGTCCTCGATATAAGGATCGTTAATTTTACTGCAGTAAATTTCGTGTCTGAACTCATAAAATTATCTAGAAAGATCGGTAAGTTAATAAGTTTCCTCAGCCAAATGGAAAAATCGGTATATCTATAAAAATAGCGTCGATTTGTGAAAATCTTAAATTCGCATCATAAAAATGAGTATATAGTTTCTAAAATCGTTAGGTTCTGATTGAAGATTACAGTATTACGTTCTGATCCTGAAAAATCGGCCTTTTCCGATATTTGTCAATTAAGTTTCATTGCAAACTGGTAACTTTCTCCAATGAAAATGATTCTTCGTTTAATTTTTTTTTCCAGAAGCACAAAATCGGTATCGGAGAAGCATAATTGAACAAAAAAAATTGTTATTATTCGGGGCCTCAAGTTTTCAATAGAGATCGGTAAGTATAGGATAATCGGTATCCTAAAAAAATTGTACAGTTCTCTGTCGGAGACCCTCGTAATTTCAATAACTGTACCCAAATCCTCCTTGGAGGTCCATTGATTTATCATCGAAAAATCGTTATGTGATTAGAAATTCAAAGTACTTTTTGAAGATCGGTAATTTTGCCTTAAAAAATCGGTAGGTATCCTATTATATCGTCTTTAAGGTCTCCTGAAAATCAGTATCCCTTAAAATCGTTGATATTATGATCGTAGATCGGCAATCCCACAAAAATCGGTTTATATGATATCGAATAATTGACTTCCAGAAATCAGAAATATTCAACAGCGGCAAGACTTCAATTCTTTCAGATTTAAGACGATGTTTTTGTTGGAAGCCTGAAAATCGGCTTCAGCTTTTTCACGTCTGAAAACAAATGAAGAACTCAATCATGCTCATCGCTGGAAGATGGAAGATCTTCCAGATTATCGAAATATTCTGGACAGTGTGAATCCTCGAGTTTCTCAACCTCCGGAAAGAATCGCTTTGTTCCGAGGCTCCAGACAAGCCTGGAGCACCTTGCGTTTCGATAATCCGCACTTTCCTCTCTGACTTGCACATGTATATATATATACACACTATAAATTGCCGTAAATTTTTATTTATGTACCGTTATTCCGTCTGGCCGTCTGTTGGACTGGATTGAAATCGTTCTCTGCATCGGGGCAGAGACCGGAACCCGGCCAACTGGATCATACGTAAATGAGGAGGATGTTGAAAGGGTGTTGACTTTGACCAAATTAAATTATACGTCGCCCATTCATATTCGGCTTTTCCACTTTCCTCACCAATTTTCATTATGGTTTATTCATTCAGGCGATAATCGTGTGAACAAACTCCGAAGAAACGTTCAGTAAACGTCATAAATTGCACAATAATTTCTTCCGTCATTACACGTTTCCTTGAACCGTAAACTCAGAGCCAAACGTTGCTAAAATTTTCTCATACGTTTCGCGATAAGATCTGGCGACACGAGGCAGTTACTCGAGGTAATGTCTAAAGCGATTGGGGCTGAACCGATCGAAATCGTTGGGATAATTCTAACTACTCGTAATCACCGTGTGGTGTATCGTTAAGTAAGTCTTGCTGGGTAATTGTCTAGGTGAAATAATTAGCTAACAACGGATCTTATCTCTATTACACTATGTATGATCGAGAATAATGAGACAGAAAATAAAGAAAGAGAATACAGAAGAAACCATCAAAGCTCAATCCACTCATTAGTGAAGTGGTCAAGTGGTCAAGTCAGGGTGGAAGGCGGAGGGTGCGGATGAAATCGCGTCATTTAGACAAATTAATTCAATTAGGTACTGAACGATTTTTAAGGGCTTCAATTTTCGCATTCCGCGAACTTGAGGACAATGTCACGCGACTCGGTGTTGAAACAGCTTGTTGAGAAGTGAGTATTATATATTTAGGATTAAAGTAGAACAAAATTGTGTCGGTCATCGCGTGTAGAATATAGAATGCGCGATCACAGCTTGCCTCTTGAGCTCCGCGCTGCTCCGTTCGTTGGTATTGTCTGATGGAAGCTAGGCGTAAAGAGGAAAAAAAGGAGAATAAAAAAAAACTTATAGCAATTATAGTAAATACATGTGCGATGATTCAAGAATGTAGGTAGAGCTCGAGCACCGAGTCAATTCGTGTTACGCACACCTGGATACATCCAAGTGTATCGGATAGATAGGTAGAAAATTGAATCCAGTAAAAAAAACAGACGAGATTTAAAAAAAAAAGATATACGACAAAGAAAAAATTGAATGCACAAACAAAAGTGTACAAATCCACTGTAATACGTGACTGAATATACATATTTTTTTGTAGATAACAAGATTAAAAATTCATTTTTAAAAATGTTCACCTCCTAGAAAGGTGAACTACTTGAGTGTACGAGAAGCTATCACCGGTGATGATAACGGAACCACGAAAATTGTGAAAAGTTGAAACACAGAACAGAAATAAATCACATATAGTCTAGTCAATCTAGCCTTTGACCCTAAAATAATTTCGGAGTGGATGAATTATATATCAATCGACGCGGAAAAATCCCCCGAACAACATATCAAAAACGAGATGAGATCCGTGGTGGGCAAATTGTTGAAATTAATAAAAAACTATCAATATTTTTGGCAGCACCGCCAAAATCACGCACTGTTCCGATTCTACTTGTCGGATTGGAAAAATAAAAATACCACGCTGTATGGGAGAAAATTATCTACAAATTCGAAGCGAGGACCGATATTGTAGGA
>JAFFZH010007076.1:0-11858 GCA_018420115.1 Euura saliciscinereae
TTATGAGTTCGCTACGAAGCCCGTTTCCACCTTTGAGATACGTAGTCGGTGATATGAGTGAAAACAAGTGACGGTCTCACGCTTCGCAACACAAAAAAAGGCTTATTTTACTCGATTTTGGTGAGATACACGTTCATGCAGCTACCAATTTGATTACAAATCGTCTAAGGAACCCATTAAACACCCCCCCGTTCATATCGGGCGTCATCATTTTTTAAATACGGAAATCTGAGTCCAGCATGCCCTTAACAGAAAGTTAAACTATGAAAAAATTACTCAAGTCCTACTTCGTATTTATATGTATAGCACAGCATTGAATACTATTTTAAATTTTATTACATTATTTTATAATTTTAATCATACTTTTTTATCCAAAAACGTGTTATGAAAAATTAAAAGTTGTTCTACGAAAAAACGACTTAAGTCCTACTCCGCATTTCCGTGTACAGCACTGCATTGTACACTATATTTAATATTTATCACGTTTGTTTAACATTTTTAGGTACCCCACCTATGTGAAAACATAAATGTTCGTTGAGAAATGCCTCGAAAAAATTGAAATACTGACTGTTGATTCTTTACCTGCTTTTTTTCTGCCAAAACTTAAGTCGACTCAAGCCGTTATTGCACCCATAGGCTCAATTATTCAATGCTATAGTAATTCTTTCAGTTTTTATCAAGAATGCAAGATGTCGGCCGACGAAGACCCTCTTCCCTCGGACGAGGAGGATATTTTACTCGGCCCGGACGATAAAATATTCAATTGCTGCGGAAAAACCTGTGCCGTGAGAGTATGTATAAACTGCCTCGGCAGGTGGCACAAAAGTTTCTCGGACAGGGCGGCGCAAACGAAGGAGATCGAAATTCTGGACGAAAGTAAGGTTAGGTGCTGCGACAAAGCAACATCCAACAAGATAAGCTCCCTGAGTCAAGAAGTTTACCACCTGAGGAACGAACTGAAGGCGTACAAAAAGCTAGTCAAAGAAATTGACGATAAAAACAGACTATTGCAAGAAAAAACCCAAAGGATGGAAAATCAAGCGATGAGGCACCCTAACCTCAACAGCATCGACGAGAAAACAACATACGCAGACGTTGCAGCCTATAAAAGTCAACGGAAATCGAGACAGCCAGCGAACACCGCAACCATAATCATCAAGCCGACGGAGAACGACCAGACTGGTAGTAAGATCCTGGACGACCTCAGCCACGAAATCAACCCGGCCGGCCTACAAATAGGGATCAGCCTGATCAAAGAAACAAAAAACGGGAACGTAGTAATCAGATGTGAAAATATAAACGACACTGATAAACTAAAGAAAAAGATCGGAGAAAAACTTGGACAAAAGTACGACGTAGGGGTCTCCGTGCTGAAGAAACCAGTCATCAAGATAATAGATGTGATAGAGAAATACGAGGCACAGGAGGCAATCTCTGAAATCCAAGAGCAGAATTTCCCAGGCGAGGACATCACGCAGGACATAAAAATCACACACATCTAACACAACCCCCGGAAGAAAACATACACCATCTACGCAGAAACTACACCAGACCTCTTCGAGCGAATCATGTACCGGAAAAAAATGAAACTAGGATGGCAAAGGTACAGAGTTCTGGAGGACCTGAACCTGAGCCGATGCTATAACTGCAGCGGATACAAACATAGAGCTGCAAAATGCCCAAATAAGAAAAGCTGTCCTCACTGTGCGGCCGACCACGACCTCAAGGACTGCCCAAAAACACGTAAAGAGTGCGCTAACTGTTCAAGAGCGAATACTCTATATAAGAAGTCATATGACACCAAACACGCTGCCACTGACTCTGAAGCATGCCCAACATATCAATTCTTGAGGAAGCAAACTATAGCACGGATCGACTACAGTACACGTACGTATCAGTCAACACTAGAGCTACATTCATACAGAATTTTGAAGAGACAAAAGTAAACACTACATGCTTCACAGGCAATTTTGACTGTAGGAACTATCTGTCCAAGATAAAAGCGCTCAAGATCATGCACCTGAACGTAAGGAGTCTGAATAAAACTTCGAGCACCTAGTATCCCTGAAGGAACTATACAGAAGGGAAGTGGACGTCTTCGTGTGCTCCGAAACTTGGAATCTGCGCAGTAAGGAATACTTTGAAATGCAGGGTTACAGCATCGCCTACAACAACGGAGACCGGAACAAGAGCGACGGAACTGCCATATACATCAGAAAAGACCACGTATTTACAACCTCGGAACACCGGATCGGCGGCTCCACTGCAATACAAGTAGACCTACAAAACACAACATCGAGCCCAAACCTCACCCTTCTTGCACTGTATAGATCCCCAAGCTCAGACATACTCGGATTCCTGCAGGACCTATCCAACTTATGTGATGGACAGGAGAACCAAAAGTGAAATGATTATAGTCGGAGACATGAACATTGAACATTCATTTGATTACTACCCAGTAATTGCGCTCAGAAAAGAAACAAAGGACCACCAAAAAATCTGCCAGGCACAAAGTACAACACAGAATTAACTACGAACGGCTGCGTCAACTAGTTTCCCAGGAAAATTGGGAAAGCCTATACGAGGAGGAAGAGGTTAACACCTGCACCCGCTACCTAGTCGCCAAGATCCAACGTTGCATAGAGGCTGCCACCTCTATTGTAAAATGCGTAGAACCTAGGAAACCCTGGGTCACCCCTGGACTCCTAGAGTCAATAAACAGAAAGGAGGCGCTATACACGGAAATGAAAAGGAACCCTGGCGACACCCAAGCAGAAATCAAGTACAAAACATACAAGAACAGGCTAACCAACACACTAAAAAGAGCCAGGATACAGCATTACCAAAGGAAAGTTGAAGACTGCAAAGGCAACCCAAGAAAGCTGTGGGGGACCCTTAACGATATCACAAACAGAAAGCCCAAAAAACTAGTACAGATCGAAGAGATAAATGACGAGGTTGGGAGTACTACCTACGGAAACAAGCAAATTGCAGATGTGCTGAACACGTTCTTCACAAACGTGGGGAAAAACCTAGCCGAGCAGATCCCAAACCGGGAGATAGACCCACCGGTCAGAGAAGTAACTAAATCCTTCTTCTTAACCCCAGTTACGGGATACGAAATCGCCAGAATCATGCAGAACCTGAACATTAATAAAGCAGCAGGACCGGACGGCATCAAGCCTAAAGTCATTAAAATCATTGCCAACCACATATCAGACCCACTCGCGTGGATAGTGAACCGAAGCTATCAGACCGGAACATGCCCTGATATTTTCAAGGAAGCTACTATCATCCCGGTTTTCACGGAGAGACGTATGCTCAAGTTTATCTCCGAAAACAAC
This sequence comes from Euura saliciscinereae, assembly GCA_018420115.1. Lineage (NCBI taxonomy): Eukaryota > Metazoa > Arthropoda > Insecta > Hymenoptera > Tenthredinidae > Euura > Euura saliciscinereae. The sequence goes on from JAFFZH010007076.1 coordinate 3,345, forward strand.
ATACTCAGAGAGGGCCAATTTGGTTTCAGACCAAATCTAGCCACCGAAGATGCAGTGGCGCACATCCTGAAAGAAGTCTATAGCAACCTGGACAACGGGAAAAAAGCCCTTGGAGTCAGCTTAGATTTAGCGAAAGCCTTTGACACACTAGGCCACTCGACGCTCATCAATAAACTCTCCAGGTATGGTTTCAGAGGAAAGATTGGGGACCTGATAAAAAACTATCTCACAGGGAGGACACAGCGAGTTATAATAGACTGAATGGAGCTGTTAGCGAGCAGGCGAGGGGAGAGTCGGTGTGCCCCAGGGAACCTTACTCGGACTTCTGCTATTCATCATGTACATGAACGACCTGTTTGAAATAAACACACCGGGGAAAATAACGGCTTATGCGGACGACACCACAATTATATACACTGGCTCCACCTGGGAGGAAGTACGGCGGACGGCGAGTGAAGACCTGGAGAACGTTTTCACCTGGTTTGCTAGAAACTCCTTAACAGTAAACCCCGAAAAGACCTTATTCATCCCCTTTGGAATCTACAAAGATAGTCTACCCCTCTTCCAGACCCTGAAGATAGCCCAAACAGGACCCGGCAAGATAGGAAACCACCCCGAGCTATCTGTTAGGCGAAGTGACAGCATAAAATTCCTTGGAATACAAATTGATGCAAACCTGAAGTGGAGTGCCCACCTTGTAGCACTTGCAGCAAAACTAAGAAGTAACGTCTTCCTCTCAATGAAGCTGAAACCGATACTCCCCCAGGAACTACTGAAGGCAGTCTACTACGCTCGCGCTATTCCACTCATTGATGACCTATGGCATAGTCGCATGGGGAGGAGCGTATGACAAATTCACCAAACCGATCCAGTCCCTCCAGGGAAAGGCACTGAGGACGGTGCTCGGAGTAAGCAGGGAACTAGGGGATTCAACGCCAAAGAAAGTAGGAGTCATGGACGTTAGGAAGACCTTTGTGCACAAAGCCCTGAAATGGCATTTGAAGGGGGAGAGTGAGGGTCAGGCAATCCCAGGGACCCGCACTAGAAGTAAAGATGTTGCGGGCAAAAACACCACTCCTCTAGTAAGGACCACTTTTGCGCAACGAGCTTTCCTATATATAGCCCAAAAAGCCAATCATTCCATCCCTCGGATTGCTAAACTCGCTGTGAACGCCAAGTCCGTGGATGGACCTATCAAGAAGTGGCTGAAATCGAACGACCTAGATTACGGGCAGCTACTAGGACCAGCTTGGGTCAGGGTGACCTAACTAACACCCTGTACCAGGCGCTGAAATAACTAAAATCAATAGGCCTACCTAAACACCTGTTGCACCAAAAACTTGTTATTGCTACCAGATCCAAATTTTATTTTATCTTATTTTATTAACTATATTTTTATATTTTTATTTATATTTATACTATATCTGTAATCTTATATATTATTATCTATCATTCTCTCGTAAATCTATATGAAAATTGACAGGCATACTCCGCCTCAGAGGGCCCCCACCACGTACAAGTAACTATACTACTTCTGCGGCGAGGGCTCAACAACGACCATCAAACCGATCAAATAAGATAGCTAAAATGTGTAAAATGGAACATGTAATCAAAACTGCCGGTCAAAAATACAAATACAAATACAATCAATTGGGTACGCAATTTGTATCCTCCGAATGTAACGTCTTTGACCTTCTTTGTTTATAATTATCTACACATGACAATTACACCTTACCACTCGAACAGAGCGCTTTTATTCGGGCCGGTAAGTGGGTGCTTGAACAACTTAAGAGAACTTGCTGGGCCCGATGGGCGCTGGGCTACACAGCACAACCCTTTCTCGATCCATAAAGCACTTTGAGTTCCGGCGCGATGATTTCATCTATCAGTGCATTCGTCTTCCAGCTCTCCGTTGCTCTGACGGGATCGTACTCCGGGACTTTTATGCCTGGCTTGTGCACCAGAAAGGCATTGTCCAGAATTAGGAAGTCGTAGTCAAGTACGCAGAGAGTGTAGCCCTAGAAAATGTCAACGAGTTACGACAGGAGCCTAGGAAAGTTACTCAATATTTTCGAAGTCATGAAAATGCAAGATACGAAAATCTTTCAAGATTGATGACTGAAATTGTGGAATCATTCGGTCTACCTGTGTCATCTTGTCTCTTTTACCCTCCCAACTGAGTCTCTCTTCATAAAGAGGTTCGCTGTTCGTTCCGATGTAGATAGGCTCCCACATAATGAAGCTACCAGTACGTTTACCGACGTGAAACACATGGATCCCCTCGGTCTCTGGTGCTTCCTGCCACTCTTTGCTGCGTGGTACATTGTGACAGCCTGAGCAAATTTGTTTGTGGAATGGTATCGCACTTCCAGCCTTCAACATTTGTTGCTGTGACGGAATTGACAAAATCACGAATCATTTTCGCCGCATAAAAATGTTGAAAATAACATAAGATATCACTGAACTTACCAAATGTGTTTTGTTCTGTGGGACTGGGCTACCGGACTCGACTTCAAATATGGATATTGGGAATACTCTACGATTTGGTTTGTACAGAGGCTGTTGATCTCTTCTCCTGATCATCTCGATGAACTTAGGCGCTAGACCCGGACTAGGATAGAGTTCTACATCACTGGCCAGAACGTAGTGCGTAGGTGCCCATTCTCTGGCGATATTCCTGCCAACGTTAATGGGATAGAGGAGCTTCTTCTCAGATTTATACATCTTGGAAACTGTTACGTTTGCCCATGGTGGCGGCAAGCTGCAGTTCCATCCGTCGGAAAGTACTTTTTCCGAAGGAGGTACCTGAAAATATAAATTAATTACGTCTAATTATACTCTCATGGAGGGGCTGTTCACTCTCGGATTTAACGTTTTTAGTGCTCGAATCTGTATTTAATCAACTGCAAATAACGTCGAGTTATAAAATACCGTATGAATAACGTTCGGAATTGAGGAATTTAGTGAAAACAGTACGAGTCTTGTGTACTGCGTTAAGATCACTAACACAATGAGCGAGTTGTGTGTTAAGTAGCGAGTAGCGCGGTCTAAGGAGCGAATAGTGTAAGAATAGTGTGTTTAAGGAGCGAATAGTGCGCTTTAAGGAGCGAGTCACTACGTCTAAGGTGCGACGTTGTCCGTCGAAGGCGTCAGTTAGCGTGCGTAGTGAAAATGCGGTAAGGTAACAAGAAGGGTCGCTCGCTCTCTTAGTAAAGAAATAAAAGTAATGAGATCGCCACGTGTGGCTGAGATGCCCACTATTACAATAATTTTCGACTTCAGAGTCAAATAACAGTTTTTTAAATTATTATTATGTTTTTATAAAAGTATCTCACAGTTTTGTATAATCTAATTCTCATAGTAATGTATACGAACATCCTTACAACAGTTGTCTTGTTTGATTAATCAATAAATTTATTCATTTGAATTTTTTATCTCAAATATACTTCATAAAACTCGAGTTTGTTACAAAATTATCTGTGGGGTAAATAGAAACCAAGGCGCCGATTTGGCCTTAATTTTGTGTTCATGAGCCACGAGCATAGGTATACTGAAATGTACATTTTTCATCGATATTTTGAAACCTCCAAAGCATAAGGATCATTTCAGTTACCATGGGACTGGCAAGGTATAACGAAAGAGAACGGAGCGATAATTGGGATTTCTTATTTTGATGTTATATCGGGAAAATAGTATATTTTATAACACGTGCATGGGAAGTTCGACTCCGCGCACCGTGGAGAGTGCGGGAGATAGCTGATTCCCTTACAGACCGAGAGCAGCGCGGGAATCTACATTCCAGCACTCCTAACAGTGCGGGAATTCAGATTCTATTACAGACCATTATGGATAACCTTCTCAAGTGAAAATAAATTCATATTATTTACTTTTTTGAATGTACACGTAAAATTATTCACACGGGTGCCGGTCAAAATTTCGAACGACCAAAAAATAGAACGGCCGATATCTCGATTTTTTTGTATAGGAATTCAAAAATGACGGAACATTAGAAAAACGATTTTTTTTATTGAATACCCAAAAAATCGAACGTCTATTTCAGCAAGAGGGTTATTTATTCGAACGCTCATTTCTATTCAAAAAATTTATTATACGATAATCAATATTCCGGGAAACCGAGACATCGATTTTCAAAATAACGGTCAGGTCAGATTTCTGAATTAAAAAAAAACTAAAGTTTCAGAACTTCGAACAGTCAGAAACCGTGGAAAAAGTATAACGATTTTAAAATATTCGAAGAGTCAAGACTTGGAAATACAAAATATAGAAAGGTCAAAATAACGAAAATCGTAATCCTTTGCGAAATTGTAGCTTGTCTTCACAAATCAAGCATATTCGCGTCTCTCTGATCAAATAACGGTCTGGATGAAGGATCGCCAAAACCAGGAATAGTTGGAAAATATTGAAAAATATTAAGAATGATTGAAAAATGTTAAAAATACTAAAGTTTTGCCCCAATATGAGAATTTATTTTCGCTATAAAAAGGTTAATGGGGGGACCATTAATCACATGAGGCTTCAGGCAGGGGGGGGGGGGTCGCTAGAAAAATCACGGCCGATCACATGGGGGGAGGGGGGCCATTCAAACAAATCACGTATATTTTTGTTCAACGGTGCAAAAGAATCTCCATTACTTATTTAAGACTTTCAAATATTCCGCGATTGACATTGGCTCTACGCGCTTAAAAGAGAGGATTTGAAAATATTTATTAGTCATTTCATTTCATGTTTTTCTGATTCGTGTGTATAAAATGGCTTTTTTTAAAATAATCACGTGATAGTGGGGAGGGGAGGGGGTGGGGTTGGATACAGTCTCACTTAAGATCACGACGAGGGGGGAGGGGTCAGAAATAGCCCAAAATGCATCACGTGATTAATGGACGCCCCCTTTCGAACTTTTGAATTTCGTAATTGTTCCTCCTATATATTTCGGCCTATCCCTATGATGACCTGTTGTACATTTTTAACCGTCGTTGATTTCACTTTTCGACATTTCGACAATTATATTTTTTGGTCGTTCGGAATTTAGACCGGCACCCTCGAAAAGCAGGCACGAATCTGCAACTTACACTAAATAACGCAAACAACGTTGGTGATTAGTGCAAATAACGTTCGAGTCGTACCGTGTTTAGTGCTAGCGTTAAGTATAGCGTTGGTATGCCGTTAGTCGTCTTAGCGCGCAATAGTGCGTCCCTTTGTCGAATCGCAGTGTTAACGTATTTAACGTACGGAGTCTAGCGTTAACGGTATTTAAGGTAATGAATTATGTCAAACCGTATGATTGTCACGATTGTTTATCGATTATTTATCGCTGGTTCTCGCATTTCCGCACCTTTCTGCGATGCCGATTGGACGGCGGTGACGCCGCTCGGATCTGACTTCGCAGTGTGATCTGAAAAAAGTCTGTCTGCTGACTTCGCGCCGTTTGAAGCTGTTGTTTTTAACAGGCGCGATTCAAAGCGATAACCTGTATCGCGAAATTTTGAAGAGGCGAACGAGATGTCAAGAGATTTTGAACGGCTTGATTGATTTTATCGCGCCGTTTGAAAAGCGTATAACCTGTAATCGCGAAGCTTTGAAGAGGCGAACAAAAGTTCAAGATTTTGAACAGCTGAATTGATTTCCATGAAAGGTATGTTTGAGGTACAATTTGAGAGTCTTCACATAACCTTGATCGAGGGAAATTTGTGTTGTGTTCGTTCATGGCAGAATTTATGCAAAGGTAGATTTCTATAATTAACGCAAGGATAACTACAGACAAAATCACAAAGCAAATAAAAAATATTGCGGGATGGAGGCTAGGTGAATTGACGTGGACAGCCCCATATACTATACCAATGTCCTATAGTGATTCTGAACCATGAACTTCGCCGTGCGACTGCCGCAAGTGAACGTTGGTGATGCTCGGGAATGCCTACACAGTACGATTATTCGGAAACTTTTATAATCAGGTTGACAATATTGAAAGAAAAAGTGAATGATTGTAATGAGTCTATCAAAAAACAAAACTTTTTTTCCGTTTTAAAGTACCTAAAAGATTCAAGAATTAACATAGAAATCCTGACAGGTTTCTTCAGATATATCTTTGCCGTGCGCGAATCAAGTTAGGTCAGGTAGGCCAGTTCAATGGTCCTTTGAACATTCACAAAAATTCAGAAAAAAAACAGATGTTAAAATACTAGAAAAAACGCAGCTCCTATTCCTGATAAACGCCAGCGTTCATTCCCCTTCGACTATGCTCCTATCAATCACCACACGGACCAGCACAGGGATCACATAAAAAATAATGACTATGAATATCAGATATCGGAATCAGCGGTTTTCTGATGGTCAAAGTAAAGAAAAAATAGTAGTTCTCATTCCGAAACGTTGCCAACACATTATTTTTGCTCGGCTATTCTTGACACACCATTAAGAATCGGGATGTGAAGATTATCGGTCAGAATTTTGAAACTGACTTGAAATTAATAAATAATCGAAAAGAAAATATAGTACAATCTGCCTACGTTTCTGATAGCGAAAGTCATTAGGAATGGTTGTTTTGCAGCAACAGAATTCTCGTGAACTTTTTAGAACTTATAAGGAGGTCAAGTTTGAAGTGCAATTAAAAATAAGTACTTAAAAGTAAGGATCGGTTAAAAAAATCACCTGAAAGTCATAGAATTATTTCAGAGCTAAAAGACAACACACAAAAATTGGGATTCGGAAAATGATGCGAGATCTAGAAATGCGTCGCGTTGAGGTGAACAGCGACGTAGGGGAGACCGGGGCAAAGTGGATACCCTAAGACTAATTCGGACATAAAACATAAAATATCGACTAAAGCTTCATCCTGTCGTATATATTTTGTAGTTTGTACCTTTAGGTAAGCGATTATGACGGTCAAACCCGATATTATTGCGATGTGCTTGCGTCATAATCGATGTAAACCTAACCTGCAAAATGATCACTTTACCCCGATGCTGGGGTAAAGTGATCAAGCTTATGGGGCCAAGTGGAAAAATTCGTATTATCACGGATTGCTTATTCGTATTAGGATGAAAATAACGTCAAAACATTGCAAAATCTGTGCGTATTGCCCTGAGTCTGATAAAAGCACGTGACTGTGAAAATTGTGACACCTACTCGAATCGAAAATGTTCGAAACACGACACCGCTGTCGCGATTCAAATGTCACCCGAAGTGAGGTTAGGTTGACGCTCGGCGGCTAACAGCGCTCGTGGCGTACATGGCCACTTTTCCCCGTTCATATTACCCCGCAGGTAACCCGACAACAATTTAATTGAAAACTTGATGCAAACTATGTTTAACAAAAAAAGAATTGATGGTACCATTAAGTAGACGTTTCAAGGAATCGAGAAAAAAATAAACCTAGTCAAAACATGCCATTGACGGCACGATAATCCGAAATCTGAGTTGACGGAAATTATCAATCTACACGACGTGAAACTAAATTGATTGATTTTTCCCGAAATATTGAATATTTCATAGGGTTCAACTATTTCATTTTGTAAAGTACGTCAGCACAAACCCTAGGTGTAAATACTGCCTTCTTAGAATCGCTCAACAAGAAAGTATTCGCGATGGTCACTTTACCCCGCTGTCCACATTACCCTGGTCTCCCCTATTTAGTCATGCATTCGTCTACAGTTCTGAAGTTTATCAAGTTAGCATCTGAAGTCAAGATGATCGTCTAAAACTGTAATGTTAGATCGTTTGCGCATGCCTATTAAATATGAAAAATGCGATTTCGTTTGCGCGTTTGCTCATTCTCGAGAAAAATGCGAATGAAATAGGGCAGCTAATTTCAACATCCGGTTTTTAAATACAATATTGACAGAATTTCAGTTACATTATCATGCCAATTGTTTGCGCGTCGTGTGCACAAACAGTACCCACAATAATTGATCAGTAATCATCACCGCTACCATTGAAAAAATAATAATTCAAAATCTCCAAAGCTGATACAAAAATCCACTAGTGCAGATGCGCCGGGAGTGGTTCAATTCTGACCGTTTCAGTTGCCAAGCAAGAGAAAGCCGTGAAAATGATAGTCAATCAAGGTGAATAGCTAAAACGATGCGGCGTTAAGGGGGTATATACACCTTTAAATGGGTAAAATCGTTCACGAAGACATTATTTTTTTCTGGTGAATAAGGGGGTTGCATGAAATCTAAAAAAATCATCATGTTTGAGGGGGGTTTCACCCTCATTATCCATATTTTACATTATATACCATTTGGAGTCATATAGGAGTTACGATTATTATACAAAAATACACAGATTCTCTCGGTCCTCGTAGGATAAGAAGAACATCGGTGGACCGATTCTGGCTGGACGCCAGAAGAAAATAATGTTTTCGTGAACGATTTTACCCATTTAAAGGTGTATGGGGCATTCCATGCCAAATCGACCTGGGTTTGACCCTTGACCTCTCGGATTTGGTCCGCGATTTTTTATATGCCTGTTCTCACTTTGAAAGGGACTCAGTTTTTT